>RJWJ010021758.1:0-27553 GCA_004363605.1 Indri indri | reverse complement strand
GATCCACAATTATCAGAAGACAGGGCTAAGTAAGAACAGACGTCCCACCGCCCGGGGCCTGTGGGGGCTGAAGAGTGGGCACAGCAGAACACAGGGACAGCAGAGGGGCGCACACGCAGGGAGCCGGGCTTGCAGGACCAGCCACGGGGAGCAGGAAATTCATTCTCAGAGGAAAAGTGCCATTTCTGTAGCCAGCACATGCTCAGCTCTCAAGGCAGGCCACCTCCTGGAGGCAGGCGCAGCCCGGCCGTTTGCCAGCCTCCTGGCTCTCAGGTTACAGAGGGACGAGCTGAGCAGCAGCCAGTGCCGACCCAGATCCTGGGAAGGTTTGGGTTCCGCAGTTGACAGGACCAGGAGCCATCCCCAAGGACAGGCCTGTCCAGTGGTGCTGGCCGACCACCAGAGTGTGTTCCTCAGAAGGCATTTCTCAAGCTTGACCCTTGTTTGTTTGCTTTCAGACAGGGTCTCGCTCTGTCACCCAGGCTGTAGTGCAGTGGTACAATCACAGCTCACTGCAGCCTCCAACTCCTGGGCTGAAGTGATCCTCCCGCCTCAGCTTCTCCCGGTTAATTTAAAAAAAATTTTTTTTTTAGAGATGGGGTCTCAGTATGTTGCCCAGGCTGGCCTTGAACTCCTGGCCTCAAGTGATCCTCCTGCCTTGGCCTCCGAAAGTGCTAGGATTACAGGCATGAGCACCACGCCCAGCCCACGGGGAACATTTTTATGGATAAACGCCAAGCTTCATGGCCTGAAAAAACAGAGCATCCTTCTAACATCAACACCTCCAATGATCCCCCACAACAAGGTCACGAAGCTACTGCTACCGACATAAACCTGCACGGCATGGGGCAGCGAGGAGGTGCACCAGCAGCTGTTGGATCTGCTGCTCTGGTTCATTCTGCTCCTCCCAACACCGGGATCCTCGCCAAGCCTGGCTCTGCCCTCAGGGGCGTCCATGACGTGCAGGTGTCGGCTCAATGCGGGGCCTCATCCCCCAGGGCTCTCCCCTGGCCCACCCAGCCCCACACAGCTGGGACCTCGCGTGGGACGGTCCAAGCCCAGAAACTCACTCCGGTGTCAAGTTTTCTGCACCCAGTCTTAATACTCACCGAGTTTTCGGCATCGTCGCTACCAGGTAAACTGAGGGAACGCTGACCTTTGCTGTTTGTAGCACTTCGCCCATACCTGCGTAGCAAGATCAGAGCGAGTCCACGCCCAGGATGAGGAACCAACTTCGCTTGCCCTTCCTCGATGGTGGTGCCTGAGAACTGACATAGTTGCACACACATCTTATTAAAATTACCACCTTTATTTCTCTTTTACATTCCTGTTACGGCTTTAAATTGATTTTTAACTTAGAATGTAGTAAGGTTGTATTTCTCCTAAATTTCACTGTGAGACAGCAAAGGAAGCCTTGCAGAGTAAGTGGTCTAAAGGGGACCGAGGGGGCCGGCCCCACCAGGAGCCCAGGTCCAGTGCACAGGGTGGCCGCATGCAGACCATGGCGGCACCAGCGATGGCCACGTGTGGCAGCCTGGGACGTAACCCTGATCACACCAGCTCTTATCCGGAGGGGAAACCACCCACGCCAGACACGCCCAAGCTGCAGGCCTTGGCTCCTCAGGACTCATAGGGCCACCTCCCCACACAGCCAGCTCACCCTGAACTCAACTGAGGCCACGAGGAACCAGTGGAGAAGGGGCCACAAACCGCAGGGCTGGCTCGAGGCCACTCCACAGAGCCAGGCCTGGTCTACAATGAACACTGTGAACGGCAGGTACAAACTGTATGCAGGGGAATAAGGGGTAAGTCTAGGAAGCTGACATTACCTGAGGTCCCAATGGTATGTGTGGCTGCTGCCCAAGCCCCCACCGGGTTGGCCTCGTCTGGTTCCCTGGGTGGGACAGGAAACCGACCTCTCAGGAGCCGGAGCCACTGGGCGGGCAGCTCCCACGTGCTGCGACAGCCCCACACCCCCAAGCCCACTGGGCAGTGTGTGCTGCGGGCCAGACACTCTTGCTCTGTTTCCAGGAGTGCCAAAGGGACAGTTTCTTCCACCAAAACTAGCTTCCTGGCTGCTTTGACAGGTGGGCACCGACAGACTTTTCCCACTGACGTTTCTCCTTAAACGTCTGGACAGAAGGAAGACGCGCGTGGCCGTGTGACCACTGCTGACGGGGAGCTCACTACTGGCACCTGCGCCCGCCCAGGGCTGGGCCGTGCCAGGGATGTTCTCCATGAAGACTGTGAACACCAGAGCCCTCGGGGCTGTGCTCTATGTCTGAGGTGCACAGAAGGTGGCAGCCCCAGGGCCGGCCCACAGCTTCAGGAAGGAACAGTCCCACCGGTGGGGCAGTGACACGGGGCAGTGCAAGGAAAAAGAAAAACAGAGGAAAGACATGAGGAGTAAGAATCAAAGGATCACGTACTCTGATTCTGATGGCCACTTAAAAACAAAAACACAGGCAAAATCACACTCCGAGTGCAGAGCAAATCCTGGAAACTCACTATACCACACAACTTCAGGAACATAGTCATGAAGACATGGGGTCTACCGTTGCCCAGGCGATCCTCCCAGCTCAGCCTCCCAAGTAGTGGGACTCTATGTCTCAACATGAGGCTTAGATGTGAGATTTACTACCTTTAAAAAGCATTTTTAATATTTCTGCCCAAAAGTTTTAAATCTAAATCTCAAAAACAATGAAAAAAACCTAGATCTGTAAGAAGAAATGTTTTCCTAGAGCACCCTCACTCAGCGCCCAGCCGAGGCCCCCACGCCCCCACGCCCCCACAGCGATGGCTGCCCTCGGCCAAGCACACCGGGGCTGGGGGGTGGGGGGCAGCTGCCTCAGGCATGAGAGCCGACTGCTGAAGCAATGATCATGAGCAGAGCTCACAAAAAAAGGAAATATTTTCTCATTTTAAAGCTCAGATACGGTTTTTTTTAAAAAAAAAAAAAAAAAAAAGGAAAAGGCCGGTGCAGGCGGTGGCTGCTGTGCCTGGGGAGATGAGCTCAGCGGGTGCAACTGTGAAGTCCCTTACGTCCAATAACAACGTGAGATCCTGCCAACAAAATGTGTCTACAAGATTCAACCAAAACGTCCACGTGGCCACAGCACCTGCCCCGGCAGGAGTGGGACGGTGCCGAGCTCGTGAGAACGCAAACGTCCAGGAGGTGCCCAGTTTCTTCTTCGGCACCAAATAATACTAAGACAGAAAATAGGAAAAAGAGATTTTATTCATTAAAGAAAAGTCATCTGTGGATTAGTGTAGTTAAATTAGTAAGTTTGACGTTAACGCTTTGGATAGAAACATGCCTTCTTTCAATAACAAGTGGACTCTACAAGCAACGCCTAAGGGTCAAGTCAAGCAGCATCGCAAGAGCCCGAAGGAACACTCTGGAGAGGCCGTCCTTCCACTTCCCAGCCCCAAAGCCACTTTTCGCAGACGCCTGTCAGATGCGCAAAGCACTGCCTTAGGAAGTGCCACCGCAGGCGTTTGTAAGCAATAAGGTCAGAGAACGGCTGGGGCCACGACGCCTCTGACACCCGGGCAGGAGTGCAGAGGGCGGGTTTCCGGGAGGCCCCTCTCCCCGTCTCCGGCTGCTCCTGGGGGGCTGCAGCAGCCGGGCAGCCGTGGGGGACAGTGCCGCCTATGTGCGGTTCAGTGTCTGGAAGATTCTGGAGATCTGCAGCATGACCGGCCCCGTCTCCGGGTCGTTCATCCACTGGGTGCTGTTCAGCGGATTCTCCAGCATGTCTTCGAAGGCTGCGGGCAAAGCAGAGCACAGCTGAGCCCTGGCACCTGCACCCCGCACCAGTGAGAACTGCAGCAGCTTCCCTCTGCGAGAGGCTTCACAGAAAGGGTGGGCCACAAGCAGCCAGGGCACACGGCACACAGGGCCACTGCTAACCCTCTGCCTGAACACCCACGCAGCCGCATCCGACCTGTTGACCACACCGGTAGCTCTGAGACAGACACCACGTATTCCATCTGGCAGGCAGCGGCATGCCTGTGCGATCACTGGCACACCACCCCAGAGCCGTCCGGCAGTGGCCATTAGCACTGTTAAAACTCAGCCCATAAACCCACTTCCAATCCCACCCAGAGAAAAAAGGACTTACACACAAATATGAGTTTGTACGCAGACTTAAATACAAATGTTGTATAAATACACAAACTTACATATATAAATGGAACACTTATATATTAAGTTGGAAACACCTAAATGTTCATTCAACCTTAAGAAAATGAGGGCGCAGTGGCTCACGCCTGTAATCCTAGCACTCTGGGAGGCTGAGGTGGGAGGATCGCTTGAGCTCAGGAGTTCGAGACCAGGCTTAGCAAGAGTGAGACCCATCTCTACTAAAAATAGAAAAATTAGCCAGACATGATGGTGGCACCTATAGTCCCAGCTTATCGGGAGGCTGAGGCAGGAGGATTGCTTGAGCCCAGGAGTTTCAGGTTGCAGTGAGCGAGCTGTGATGATGCCACTGAACTCTACCCAGGGTGACAGAGAGCGAGCTTGCCTCAAAAAAAAAAAAAAGTAACAGTATTTCTCAAAATCAAAACTTTGATCTTCTAATTTTCCCAAAATAGGAGCTTTTAGCAAACAGCTCTCGGGTCCCAGCCCTGTGAAGGCACGGCCCTCTGCAGGGTGCCAGCCTGCTCTGCTGGGACTGACAGCTTCACAGCACACACCTGGCCACCGCCGCACAGCTGGGCCTCTCCAGCAAAAGCAGCCCAAGCCGGCAGGCTGGAAGGATAGTGCTCACTGCAGGAGCTCACAGCCTCGGGGTCAGCATGAACCTCCCTTAGCTCCATCCATGAAGGTACAACCCCAGGCCCTAAAACAACCCCTGCTGTTCTCCTGATTAAAATCCTCTGAACACCAGTGCAAACTCTTAGAAAGACAACTTGGCATCTGCAAGAACACTCTACAGGGTGCGGGCGCGTCACAGACCCGTGAGGTCGGATAGGGCTGCTGCACACAGGCTGGGGACCTGGTCCCTCACCTGCCCCCAGCAAACAGCACAGCAAACACCAGAAGGATGAGAGCTGAACAAAAAGATGAAAACAGGAATTAAATATGAAAACCATATGGATGAACATCTATCTGAGGAAGCACTTTCTTCTGTATGTCTTAACTTCTGTATTTCAAGAGGTGCCACGCAAAATTAAAGGGCAAACACGTCTGCAACACACGATGAGGGCAGATGTTACCACATACCACGCTATGGGCGAAGCTCTAGGACAGTCTCGCAGTTGGCAAACAAATGGCAGACACGGGCAATATGCTACAAGAGAGGCGCGCTGGCCGACAGAAAGGTGCTCCACGTCACAGATCACCAGAAGGAACACAAATTATAACCATACGATCAGGCCTCTGTGGAATGGGGTGGGTGAGTGCTCTGGGCAGATCTCGCAAGGCGACACCAGGGAGCAAGTCGAGAAGACAGCAGCGGAGTTTAAAAGGCTCCACCGGCTCTAACTGGTCACGTGACTTCCATCCACTCATCCTCAGGGATGTGAGCTGCACCCAAGGAGGTGTCGCAGCAGCGAGTCCAAAAGCACCCAGCTGAGAGCGATCTCAGTGACCAGGGCCAAGGGAGCGGTGTTTGTTAAATGACTTACGGCACATCTACAGAGCACTACTCTGCACCCACTAAAAACTCATTTTTAAAATAGTAAGAGCAGAGAGAATGCATGAAAGGTGACGCAAGAGTGAGAAGCAGGACGTGGTTCCAAGGGATGGCTGCAGCCCTGTCCGGCAGACGGGTGCCCACAAAGACATCGGAGGACACCCACCAACGGGAGGAGGAGAATCAAAGGGAACTTCGAGTTGCTTCTTCGTTTTCTTCTTCATTTTCCAAATTTTCTATAATAGACATCGTATTTCCTCTAAAATGATAAAGGTCATTTAAAAAAATCACATCAGAGATGTTTAGATATGCGCTTGAGAGAACTGCGAGCCTGCGAAGGACCCGGCACGGCAGGTGCGTTGCGTGGTCTGGTGACCAGGGGAGGCTCAGCACCAAGGCTCTGGTCAGAGAGGGCCATGGTCCTGCTGGGCAGAGCTCCAGGCTGCCAGGACTCGGGTGCCCGCTGCCCCGCTAGTTCATTCCCGACACACGGAATGTGAGCACCGCACTGCGTCAGCCAGCACCCCGTGTTCCATTGACTTAGAACCTGCAGACTGGGCGGGCTTGCCCCAGGCAGCCTGGTCAGAAATGGGAGAAAGCCTCCACATCAGCCACGCGACAATCTCAACAGACGGATTAAAAAAACCTTCATGTCTAAACTGGAGGAAAAAGAGAACTTCCTTTATCTAATCAAATGTACCTTTAAAAACCACCATAATTAGCAATCTCAATGGTAAAGTATCAAAAGAAAATCCCGTAGACAGGGTCTCTGGACAGACCCTCGGCAGCACCCGTGGAGGTCTAAGGTCCAGAGACTGCAGGAGAGACGCACTCTCTGCGTGCAAGGGACCACCGAGAACAAAAATAAACTCACAAAGACACATCTCGAATTTTAGAATTTGGGTACACAGAGGAAAATTCCCTCTCTCACACCACAAACACGCTTCCAGGTGGATTACAGACTTAAGTAAGAAACGAGAAACTTTAAAACTTTAAAAAAAAAAAAAAAAGGAAAATGTCTTGCTGACCTTGGGGTAGCAAGGTTTTCTTTTAAAGGCTCACATCATAAAAGGGAACAGACACACTCAAGGACAGCAAAGCACAGAGCATCTGTGGACCGGCGTCGAGAAGAAAGAAACCGGAAGCTGGGCAGCACCTGCAGCACAAGCAGCTGGCCAGGCTCAGCACCCAGAACGGGAAGCACTTTCTGAGCGAAGAAAACAATCCAGCAGAATGACAGGCCGAGAGCCGACAGAAGGCCCCGCACAGCCGAGGCTGAGCAGCGGCAGGTAAACTTCCGAGCTGGGCTCAGCCCGGACGACCAGGGAGCGGCAGCCCCTCCCCGCCTGCCTGCTGTCCGGGGCCACTGCTCCTGGGGAGCAGCAGGGCCCTGCCAGCCCAGCTCTGGATGTTCAGCGTACAGAAACCCTCGTCCCTGTGCACTGGGGGACGGGGACAGGACGCTGGGAGCAGCGTCAGAGCAGCACCACATGCGCAGCCCGAGTACGAGAGCAGACAGAGAAACCGACTGGTACGCTCAGTCGATGAAATACCTTACACCACCTCACAGAGGAATGCCTGAGTGGCAGAAGCCTACCTAAATGTGCTCCTGTTTACATGAAGGCAGGGACAGGTGAGGGCTGGTTAGGGCACACGGAGAGCCGGCAAAACTACGGGAAAGCAAAGCCCTCAGGACGGTGACCGCTCTGAAGCAGAAGGGTGCCCCAGGCCCAGAGGGACTGCAGTACTCTGCATTTTAAGATGAATGGTAGATACGTGGCTATTAGTTTTACTATTATTCTTTTTCTTTTTTTAAAGACAGTGTCTCACTGTCGCCCAGGCTGGAGTGCAGCAATGTGATCACAGCTCACTGCGGCCTCCAACTCTTGGGCTCAAGCCATCCCCCTGCCTCAGCCTCCCGAGTGCTGGGACCACAGGTGCGTGCTACCATGCCCGGCTTAATTTTATTATTCTTTGAAGTTACAAATATTATAGAAGTGTTTGCATGTGTGTATCTCACAGTGAAAATACCTAATTCCCGAAGAGGCCCCTCTCAAAACCCAAGCCCGTCTGTGCTCACTGAAGTTCCCAAGCTGCTGGGAGCCGCCTCTCCCCCCCTGGACCGGGAAAGCCGCTGGCACTGGTTTTTCCAGAGCTGCATCCAGCTGTTTGTGCAGGCAACTGTCGCCCATGAACAGAACCTGTCTCTTAGGCCCTACGGCGACCCCAGCAGGAGCTACGCCACAGGCTGCCAACCTGCATGGCAGGGAGCGCGCCACCCCCGCACAGTGATTCTCAGCACAGCTTTTGCGCCCTCTGCTTACTGTGGGAGGACACCAGCCACTTCCCCACTTGCCCCTACCCCCACCTGAGTTAGGTAAAGATGACACACATACCTAGCAGTGTTTTTGGGTTAGTCAGACCCAGCTGCACCACGGGGTTATCCAGGATGGCCTGAAAGAGAGGGCTGTCGGGGTCGATGCCCTTGTCCAGCTCCTCAGGAGAGGGCTTCCGGTCCCCCAGCAGCCACTCGCACTGCAAAGCCAAGAGGTCAGAGCCGCTGTTAGTTCCTTGTCGAGACACCATCAACATCAGACACCTGTACCTTTCTGTGAGTCCCTGGCAAGTCCCCAAGGCTGCTCTAACTGTAAGGGACTTCATTATAAAACAAACTTGGTCCCTGTTACATCGGGCTGGAGGGAGAAGCAGGTGTCAGTTGGGTTTCTCTCCAGACCCTGGCGTTGCAGTGCAATCTGACCACTGCCACCCACAGGGGTGCCAACGTGGCCCTCCCAGAAGTGTTGGGTAACTAACAAATACACCAAACACCCGGCTTTGTTCCAGGGAAGAAACCCAGCCTGACTGAGCTCCTGTTACGGCCAGTCAACGGTCTGGAGACATCTGGACACAGACACATCATCGCTAGCTTAGCTGTCTGAGCCATCAACACTCCGGGCAGGTGGAGATGTCGTCGGCCCACCAGAAGCTCTGCTGGGCAGAGCTTCTGTCAGCAGCCGGCATGTGTTTACAGAAAGGGAATCAACTGGAGTCCGTTTAATAAAATAAATTAACAAATTACACGCTCACTCATAGAATATGTACAAGGCACTGTTTTTAGAAAGGCAAAGCCCGGAATTTTCTCAGTATTTTCAAAATTTTGTATTACTGGCAACATCTACCCCATCGTTTCACTTCAATGGCAACGTGAATGACAGTGAGCGGAAGACTGCGCAGCACGGCACACCGGGAGGTGAGGGAACATGGCCCCGGCCCGCCTGGTACTCACGGCAGCGTTCTGCTGGTTGTTGTTCACCCGGAGGGCGTCCAGCACCTCCTTCTCATCGAAGCCCATCTCCATCAGGGAAACCACTGCCTGCGAGAACCAACGGCCCGTTACACGCCTGGCTCATGGAGGGCGGCACCAAGTCCCCGTGGGGAGCCACTTCTCATTAACAACATCTTAGCAGAAGGGACTCTAAAATACTGCCATGGGATTTCCCACTTCCGAGTTCTCCTTCCTTACAGCTTTACTGAAACACCACTTAGTTTTCAACATCCTAAAGCCCAGGGAGTGTAGGCTGTGCTGCAGTCAGCAGAGGCCAGGCCCGTCTGTGGGGGACCACAGGCTGGGGTGGGGAGCAGACGTGCCGTGACGCAGTGCTTGCGTGGACGTGCGCGGCCAGACCCGCTGCAGACCCTCTCGGGTTTGTCCTGCCGCCCAGGTGGATGAAACTGTGCACAGATCTACCCCCCAGGGCCTGCTGTCCAAGCACGAGTGGCATCAGAGAAAGGTCACGCCAGTAAACCTGATTCAAATGAAGACAAAAATGTCACAGTATTTGTGGAGAAAGGAAGTTTTATTCAGATTTTATCTTGGAAAAAAGAAACTAAAAATTTTTAAACTTCTACTATTTAACAGAACTTAAGCTGTAAGTGCAAACACACCCTAATTCTCAGAGCAAACAATGACCCAACCTTCAGTGTGTTGGGGGAAGAATATACATTTTCAGGACAAAATCGTATAACAAGACAATCCTTTACTTTACAAAGGACTTTTATAACACAATGTTTAAAAACGTCAATATTGCAGAAAATTATAAGGGTTTCATCAAATTTTTAAAAAGCATCTCATTCAAATTGGTACTAACTGATTAACACCATGGTGCTCACGTGGCAGTAATACTCTCTAGGGATTGGGGGATGGAGGGGTAAACCCACAACTAAAGGACACAGGGAGCATTGCAGAGGGGAAGGGCAAGCCTCTAACCCTCGCTTGGGTGAGGCAGACATAAAATGTAACTAAAATGTTTGTACCTTCATAATACCCTGAAATAAAAAAAATAAAAATTAAAAAAAGCATCTCGTAATCCTTGGAAGGTCAACTCCTGCTCCCTGGAAGCCCTAGGGTCCTCCCCTCCCCTTCTCCGTTCTCTCAAAACGGTTAACTACTCCGACTCTGCGGCCCGCACAGCTCTCCGGCCTCTTATGTGGTCACAGACACCCACTTTCACACATACCCAGTCTGGGCTGGGCCAACAGAGGTTTCCAAGGGAACCCCGCAGGAAAGACCTCTTGGGGGCAGGCAGGAGGCCGCCCGAGTTCACAAGTCCACACTTTTATTCATGGTCTATCTCACTTGCCTCCCTGGGCCACGCCCCAACTCCAGGGCCTCCCACAGTGTGTGCTGGGAGAAGGGCCCACCGCACAGCACCGTGACGTCAAAGTCATATAAAACATCCAGGAACCTACTGCTGAACTCAGGGACAGGATGGCCTTTCTGTTAGCTTCAAAGAAACCATTCTCTCTCCTCATATCTACTCTGCACCAGCACTTCCGAGGTGACACTCTGGCAGTCCCACCCCTCCCTGCCTGCCAGAGCAAAGACTTTCTCACGGCAGCAGTGGAGGGTCCCTGCTCAAGGGCTGGGGGCCTGCACCCCCTGAGCAGCGTCCTGTCCACAGCCGGGAGTGAGTGGGGTGAGGCAGCAGAAAGCTGTGTGGTCCCAAGTCCCAGCCCTGCGCCCCCCACCCCCACCCCCCGTCTTTTTCCAGGGACTCGGTAACGTCTTGATCCTCATCAGATGCTGCCTGCTCCACGACTGGCACGTAAATCAAAGGGCAGGAGAAGAGCTGATATGCTGGGCCCTCGAGCTCTGACAACTTCATAGCAACTGTCACCAAAGAAGACTTTCCATGAAGCTGTCTAACTCAGGAGACGGGAAGGACAGCAGTGAAATATCCTAGGAGGATGAGCAGGTGGAGACGGAGCGTGAACATCTGTACCTAACAGCAAAGGGTCAGAGGCAAAAAGGAATACAAACCAGCAACCTCGCAGGGACCACACAGGACCCAGACCAGGAAAGCAGAGCAGCTGCTCCATCCCCGACAGGCTTTCAGGAGCAGACGTGGACTTGCCCCGGGAAGACTGAGACAACAAGACAAACTTCCTGGCAAACCCAGAACCACTGGGTTCAATAGGGTGAAAGCACTTTCCAATGCACAGCTCAACTCACGAGAAAGGGCAGCATCCACAGGGGTGGGAACAGAGAACGGAAACCAGCCCTGGGAAGGCGGGAGATGCCTCACGCACAGAAAGTGGACCGTGGGCCACACTCGCTGGGGAGTGGGAGCCGAGATGCTGGCTTACAAAGCAGGGCCCCAAAGGGATGGGCAGAAGCACTAGAAAAGCGTTGTCTGAGTCTGATTCTTCCTGTGTAGGGAAGAATCAAAGCCAAGGAGCCGTGGGGCTACACCGTGGGGTGGAGGCCAGGCCCCGCTGGGACAACCGACATAAAAAGCGGCCTGGCTGGTGGTTCTGCACAACCCCAGCAGAAGCAAACTCAGAATCATCCCAGTGAACCTCAGTGAGCAGGCCACGTGGGACTCCCATGGAAATCACAAGCTGCATAGGTGAGACCAAGATGAAAACCCACCTGTGCCACGCCAGAATCAGGAGTGCTCGTGGAACAAGCACCCTGAGCAAACAGATCTGCGACCTGAAAGGAAATGTGAGCACGTCTGAATGATTTAAGACGTCAAAGGAGGAGTTAAAACCCTGAGCGAGGAACAGGACAGTGAAGAAAGAATAGGAGACACAGAAACATCGCTCATGAGGTGACGCTAGGGAGGGCCATGAAACATGCCTTGACGTCTGCTGCCCGGGTGTAGCTGGAGCTCTCCTGGGCCCCAGGCCCCAGGAAGCTGCAGACAGCCGAGCGATGAGACAGCCACCTGACTAGCACCTACGCTCACAGGGCAGCCCCCTGGGTTGCCCTGCAGGTCTCTGGGCAGTCGGTCCCCCACCCAGACCCACAGAGCAGCTTCAGCAACAGGTGCCGCTCACGGACACTTGCAGTATGAACGGGAACTTGAAAATTTTGAGTTTTTCAAAGGACAACAGACATGTTGATGAATGACTGAGGCTACTGAGAGGAAATCTGGACAGGGACTGAAGAGAGGATAACTTATAGGTGAATTTGGGCAATCAGGCCCCCAACCCAGGCCTACCTGCGAACTGCCCTGCTTTACTTTCTCCAGGACGGGAGCTGGCCCCGCTCACAGTCAGCCGCGTCGCCCCAGCTTCCTTTACACAACACAGCCCCAAGTGAAGGCAGGGTGACTCTACCTGGTGACAGGTCCACTAACACATACCCGAGCATCAGGCCGAAATTCTCTTTTCCTCCGAATCTTCTTGAAGATCTCCGTTAGTTCATCTCTGGCCTCCTCATCCTCCGTGCTAGTTCCAGCAGCAGCCTCGGAGGTGCCTGCCGTGGCCCCCTCAGCTCCGAGTGAGGCCTGGCCTGGGAGGGGCGTGTCGATGGCCGGGTCTTCAGCATGCTCTATTAGCCACTCCATGGCCTGGGGCACCGACATGCTGAAATGCAACAAGAGGCTCTTGCCAATATCCCAGGTGACCTGACCATGTACTTTCTGCACATGCCCAGGAAAATACCCTTCCATGTCAGCGACTTCTCTGCATGGAGGGACAGCTGGCACTCTGGTCTTGCCTCCAGCGACCCACGTCCCTGGGCAGAACACAGAAACCCACGTGCTGAGGAAGGGGACCAGACTTAGAGGAACACAGCGCGAGTTCAGGTCCACAGCACAAAGGAATGTGGCTTATGAATTATTCATTTTAGATCTGCACACAAGAGTAATTAGAAATAGGACCCTAAGGAAGACTGTTCAGGATCACTGGCCTTGCTATGAACAGGCTCGATTTGAGTTCTCATAAAACAACGGCCAGAATAGCAGTTATAGGGTGATGATTTCCACATTCCCACCCCCCACCAAATACTTTCCGGCCGTGTATTTAAGGGACCTCTTTAAAAACTCACACATACTAGAAATGATTCAATCAAACCAAGCGTTTGGGACAGGAGGTCGCCCGCGGGGAGCCCCCAGGACTAAGCCCCACGTACTGGTTCAGCCGAAGAGCCTTGGAGGCCCTGGTCTCAGGAAAGCCCATCTCCGTGAGCTGCCGCAGAGCAGCTTCGTCTACACGCTCGTCCTCGTCCTCGTCCAGCATAGCTGCAGGCGACAGACCAGACCCACGTCAGGGGCGCTTCCCTGAGGACCAAACACTCTCCGCGGTTATCTGAAACCTCCGCGTATCTGCGAACTAACCACCACGCTCACATGCACAAGCGAGAATGATGGCGTCAGCGGACCGCTACCCACATGGACTGCAAGTGGAAAAATAAAGGGTGGAGAGTGTTCTGGCTGCAGCGCCAAGGGCAGTGGGTAAACAGCTGGACGTGAATGCAGAACCATCCACCAACCTGGGGTCTGCGCGTACCGTTTGCCTTTTTAAACAATTCCACTGCATCCGGGTTCAGCGCTAACAACTTCTGTGCCACCTTGATGAGAGACACCAATATTTTCCGGAGTTCTGTCTGGAACTGTAGTGAAAAAAAGAGATCATTTCTTTAAACATCCAAAAAACGTACTTGGATCTATAACCCCACTTCCCTGTCCTAGAATTCTAAACCTGTGAGAATCAAAACTGCTCTGCTTTCCTTCAGGAGAGTGGAGAGCGGCCGAGGAGGAAGAGGGTGGGACTGGCAGACAGCCCAGGGCACCCCTCAGGAGGCGCTCACAGCCTGGGAAGGAGGGGGGACTCTTCTGTCTGCACAGACAGGCCGAGAGCAGGGCCTCTCAGCTGGCGACACAGAGGCAAGGTCCAGGGACAGTCACTCTGTGCCAGTATGATACTCAGTCCACGGGCAGTGAGGAAACCATCTGGTCAGCTGGTACCATGTGGGCAGAAGACCTTCTCGGCCTCACTAAAGAAAGCGAATGGACTCGATGGGCTCCACAGCTATGGCTCTCTAACTGCTGCCTGGCTGAAGCACGACCGCCACCAACAGCATCTGCCACAGCCAATTGATCTTCTCGACAAGAGAGGAGGAGCTGGTAGGACGTGATCAGAGACCCTCTCTAGACAGGTCCCGGTTACAGGGCCCAGAGATGGGGGTCAGCTGTCTCCTCTCTCACACAAGCCTACGCCTTCCTGTGAGACACCACACTGGGGCAAACACACCTCTGAGCTGGACACACAGGCCAGGAGGGACAACATGCTGGCCACTATGGAAGAGCTACATGCTCTGGTTAGTATGGAACTCTCTGGAAGACACCTCGAGGCAGTTCTGTTCCTAAGATGAACCAGGGCTCAGGACAGTGCTCTCAGATCAGATAGGTATCAGACAAAGCTGAGGGCCAGCACGTGCCCTGCATGCTGGGCTAGTCCACGTGGGCATTGCAAATGCTTTTTTTAACTTGGAATTTTCCAATACAAAACAATTTAAGAGTTCAGATTTCTATCTCCAAGTTTTTCCCAAACTCAGGACCAAACTCTTAACACTCTCACAGTGGTATCCAGTAGTATCTACCCTTTCGGTCCTGCCTTTGGATGTCTTTTAAACTCGTTACTGTGAAATAATTTTAGATTTAAAGAAAAGTTGCAAAACAGTAGAATTCTTGTGTATCTTTCACCAGCTTCTTGCGGCTCCCAGCCCACTGGGACCAACACGCGCCCCGTCTCCGCTGTGGCCACACTCACGTCTCGCATGTTAGTCTGGACCACATCCCGGTCCATGTTGTAGGAGGGCAGGCTGGCAGTGGCTCGGAAGATAGCATCTCGATCTGGAGCTTTCTGGTCTTGTTTTTTCTGCACAGAGAATTAGAAAGTCAGAAACGAACATAAGCACAAAAGGCAAGATTATGTAAACTGAATAAAAAGCTCTAAGCAGAGAGAGAATCTGTTTCCTTTAGGAACAAAAGCTGTAAACTCCTTGACGAGTTGGGGGTATTCCAGAGAGTTCTGTGCAAGACCTCAGGGACAGAAGACTGGACGTGATGCTTAGGACACAAATGTGGTGGTAAAGGAGGGAAGGAGAAGGTGGCCACAGCATGACAGTCACACAGGCTACAGCAGGGCTGGGGTGATGGGGACAGCTTCCGAGGAACCACACAGATGCGCAGAGAGGCCCAGAGGCCAGAAATACGCACCTGTCTCTGCTGCTTTTGGAACCCCAATGCGACAAGAAAGGAATAAAGGTGGTAGAAATTCACAAGCACAAAAAGGATGGCAGAGGAAACAAAAATAGAAGAGAGGCCACAAATTTTAGAAGATGGCAAGTGGCTGGAGGGATCAGCAGAGCTGCAGAGGCTAATACCAAGAGCTGGCAGAGCAGACGGCCAGCCGGACGCAAGGCCACGCCACCCTCCCCAGAACTGCAGGACACTCAGGGGCGTCAGGTGCCACAGCGGGGGAAGCGAGCCCCAGGAGCAGGAGTGGCACTCCTCCCCCAACCTGCTCAGCCGGCAGCCACCTGGAGGGACCGAGCCTGAGATGCCCGCAGGCCAGGAACCCCAGGCTCGGCAGAGGGCAGCACCCTCCTGCACCCTCGGCCACGAGACCAGCACCTGCGCTACTCAGCGTCAGGGACAGAGCGGGAGACACAGCTGTGGGCAGGAGGGGCACAATGGCTGGGTCTCTGTGCCACGGTGACGCCCACCAGCTGGCACAACCTGCCTGGGCACAGAGAGCAGCTGACAAGCCCCAGGGCCTCTTAACGGTGACATACAGCCAAGGACAGCGGCTGGATATTTGAGGAAAGCTTCCAACATGAAAGACAAAAACCAAAATGAGAACAGGGAAAATAAAAGGAAGCACAAAGGGGAGAGACAGGGAGGGAAGAGGAAAGCACTTAAAACTCAGGAACCCGACCCCACACCCAGACAGGAACGCACCAGACTGACAGAACCATCTGAGGACAAGAACTGCTTGGGAAGTTTTAAAATATTACACCCAGACACAAAAAAGGCTGTAGGGCCAGGAGCAGTGGTTCATGTCTGTAATCACAGCACTCGGGAAGGCTGAGGAGGGAGGATCGCTTGAGCTCAGGAGTTTGAGACCAGCCTGAGCAAGAGCAAGACCCCATCTCTACTAAAAATAGAAAAATTAGCTGGGCATGAAGGTGCACACCTGTAGTCCCTGCTTGAACCCAGGAGTTGGAGGCTACGGTGAGCTATGATGGTGCCACTGCTCTCTAGTCTGGGCGACAGAACAAAATCCCGTCTCAAAAAGAGAAGAGTACAGAAAGAAAAGAGAAAACGAGGACAGAAAATCATCAAAAAACAATCTGGGAAAACTTCCAGAACTCAATTTCCCAGAACTCACACATGGACCTCCGGGTTCAACGTGCCAGGCACAGAGAAGGCAAAAAGTTCCGCGTCAGAGATGTCGTGAAATTCCAGACCACTAACGCGCATCAGGAGATTGAGAAGTTCCAAATGGAGCAGTGGTGGGAAGATGGATCTGCAGGGAGGAATATCGGAGCTAACCGCAGCGCCCATCCACGGCCCCCGACCTGGAAGCAAGGCTTCAGGACAGACGCCCCAGCCCAGGTGCTGGAGGACGTCGGGCTCCACCAGACCACGCAAATAAGTCAGGAAGATCAAGACACTCGAGTCTGCAGTGGGCAGAATTCAGAGATGGCACAGATTCCCTGCATGATCACAGGGCGTGAGCGTGACAGATTCCACTGTGGGGTTAGGTTACGTCCTATGGCACAGCCAACTTTGGGGAAAAAGACATGACCCTTGGTGGGCCTGACCTAATCAGGCAAGCCCTTAACAAGGGCAGGGCTCTTTCTGGTGACATTTGGCACCTAAGAAGTGCTGTTGCTGGCGCTGAAGATGTAAGAGGCTGTGCGGCAAGGAAGGCAGGCTGTGTCCAGGGGCTGAGAGCAGCCCCCAGCTGACCACCAGCAAGAAAGAGGGAACTCAGCCCTACGACTGCAGGAACTGGATTCTGTTAACTCCCTGGAAGAGCTGGAAGCGGATTTTCCCCCAGAGGCTCCAGACGGGAATACAATTTCAACACCCTGATTCCAACTCGAGACTTGCGCAAAGAAAGTAGCTGAGCCCAGCCAGACTTCCCAACCTACAACACTGTGAGCTAAGAGATGAGTGTTGTTGTAAGTGGATAAGTCTGTGGCAATTTGTTAGGTGGCAAGAGAAAACTTAAATAGAATTAGAAGGTCCTAACTCAGGAGAGAGGGAGGAAAACTCAGGCTGTGTAACAGCCCCAAAGGCAACGATTCAGACAGATGCAGAGGCCAGAAGGATGTAGAGAAAGGATTCCAAGAGAAAAGGGAACTGGCAGATGACCTAACATATGTGACCATGGACGGAATGCTGGGGGAGGGGCCACATCCTATTCATTAAGAAGCCAACGGAGTCTAAATTTGATCATCAAGAGATCAGGCAGAGAACTGCCAAAGCTAACCATTTAGGCATGAGTGGTTGCTTTAGGGAGTATGATTCAGGCATGATAGGAGATGAATGATTTTTATTAAAAGATTTGCAGCATTATTGGACTTTTTAATACATGTATTATTTTGACTTAAAAATGATTAATAATTCATGAAAATATAAATAAACATCTCGTAATGCTTCATTTTACAAATACATGAAGAGAGCTGGATCCACTGCACCCTGCAAGCTACAGAGGCTGTGGTCAGACCCTGCTGTTTGCTAATTACGGACCTTTAAGTCTGAATACCAACAGTCACAACTGTAATTTGAGCACAGCAGATCCTACTTGTAGCAGTTCCCAGAATTGGGCCTGGCTCAGGGACAGGCAGCCCAGATCTGTCTAATACAGATGAGCTGGGCGGCTGCCTACGTGCCGCCCACACATGGCCAGGTGTAGCTAAAGATAAGGAGGGGACCCAAGCCCAGGGCACTCGTCCTGAACCCTCAGCCACAGACGAGACCCTAAAATAGCTCATCCACTAGCAGGCCACGGGCCCAGCCCCAAGAGTGTAGCCTGCTCTTGCTCTGCGGCAAACAGCTGCCCCAGCATCTCAAAGTACCAGTAAGAAACTCTACCTCCTCACTTTCTTCTCCACACCAAAAAACAGGCCAGGTCTTCCATGCAGGTCACACCAAAAGGGACCAGGACCAACAGGGGTGAAACAGGTGCAGGCACGACAGAGAATCCCCGATAACCACGTAACTACAGCCAGCCGTGAGGGAGAACTGACACCCATGTCCACCGTAACTGCGGTGGATGTGTGGGCTGGTGAATGACCACCACAGAGAACACTCCTCTTTGACATTCTTGAAGTATAGACTTCTAAGGATAAAGATCTCCAACTGCAAAACTTTGAAACTTACCTTTTCTTCTGCTGAGACCTCAGCCATCTTAGGAAGTGGCGTTGGAGCACGCTTTTTTATCAGTAATAGGACATCTAGAAAGAATGACATTTACGTCTGTCATGTTGGTTATCACTTCACGCCCACAAGATGACATGAATTGTTCTAGATGACCCAAGTTCTAGATGTTCCCGCTGGTCCCCCAACCCAAGTGTCCACATCAGCCGACCTTGGCTGACATATGAGCCTGGCAGGAGCCCACAAGAGACCAGTGGCCCAGGAGGCTTGCACCCCACAGCCCTGACAACCACATAAAGAACTGGTGGGAATCTTGCAAAAACGTTCTCGCTTTGATGGGCTCAGTTTTGAAAACCTGTGAGGTTGGAGAGCTTGGTCTTAATTCTTGGCTAAAAGTCTGAAGCAGGTTTTTCCACAATGCACAACGGCGGGTCACCTCCCACTTAGTTCTGAGCCTGTTAGCAATACTTTCAGTATTTTCAAAATAAATTACTTAAAGGAATTCCAGAATGAAAGTCATTATTTGAATGACATAGAAAACTGAGGTTTCTCCCCAAGTGCCTCCAGACACAAAACTATAAGGAATTAAATGGTTGTGTGTAATACGAACATCTCACCGGCATGCTTAAAACAATCACCACAATGATCATTTCCAACCAAAGTTTCATTTTTATTTCCAAAAATAAAACCTACGGAAGCTCTGGAGTCTCTGGTTTTGCTTTGAAACAGAACAAAAATTAAATTCACATTTGACTTCTCAGATGTCTGCTGCTTGCTCAATTTCAGTTTCTGTTGTTTCCACAAATATTCTATAACATACACTTTTTTTCATAAAAGAAAAATGAAACCATTTATTGTAATCTGGTTTTCTCGCTAACATCCTACTCAGAGCCCCGACTCCCTGCAGGCCAGGCCTGTGCCCGCAGCGCTGCTGACCGCTTCCCGGCAGCAACCTCACCTTTGTCTTGGACGTTCTCTTCTGAGATTGTTTTAGAGTCATTCAGCACCCTCTCTGAAGCAGCATGTATTAATTTGTGATGGGTTACATTTTTGGGGTCTTCTAAGCTCCCATGAGCACACTAGGGAAAAAATAATAATGTTATTTCAAGATAGAAAATAAATCATAATACTAATAATATAAGATCTGACATCCTAAGCCACACCAGGAATTTACAGGTTTTTCTTACGAGCTAAGAAATTAAAGCATAGCTAAAATTAAAGAATTCCCATTAATGGTGGAACCACAACGCTGGATCTCCTAGGCCAGTGATCTGATCACCAACCCGCTAAGTACTTCTGAAATAGGCTTGCAGCTTTGACATATAATACCCTACTAATAATTAATGGCAACCCGAATCGCTTTAGTCTGGAAAGATCCGGAAAGTAATTTTTAAATGAAAATAGCAGGTCCATTGTTTCCTGCTGATCTAAGATCTAAGTATGTTTTGTGCACTTGTTTTTCTTTCTTCCACAGACACACGAAAGGGGCCGAAGAGACAGCCAAGACTGGTTCAGAGAGTGACCACTGAGCACCCACCAACATCCCAAGAAGAGCACTGAGTATGCCTGGTCTCAGCTTGGCCCCAGCTCACTAAGTAATGCCACACTACAGATTCAGCTCACGGGCCCCTCCTGGGGTGGCTCAAAGGGGATCAGTGGGCACAAAGTTGTGTCCAAATCACCAGGGCCCGGGACACCCCATCACACCTGGGTGGGTAAGGGCACTAAAGTCTTCACCCACAGGGGAAGGCAGCACATGGCGGCAGTGAGGAGTGCGCCCTCTCACACACCCACCACCAACCACTCCCACGGATGACCTGGGAAGCCATCTCAACAGCTACTGACTCAAACTCCAGGCGAAGCCTGAGCAGGCGTCCATGAGGTCCCTTCCAATCCTGTCATTTTAATGTGAATAGCTCACAGCAAATCATGGGCAGGGGCCTGGTAGCAGGCCTGGGCCTGCTCATCATTTCAACCTCTCTGCACAGCAATGCACAGCTGTCAGCACAGGCTCACAGAAGTTCTGCTTTCCTTTGGACGCAGGCCATCAGATCGCCACATAGGCTCACTATTTTGTGAAGACCAAGCAAGTGCTGGCGGTCCCATGTGATGAAGACCCAGGTAAGCGCATGTGCCTGTGTGTTGGCGTGCAGATACGCCCACCAGACTGTCACCTTACTATCTGCTTCAGACCACACAGCCCCACACACCACACCACGCCAGATAGCGGTGCCCACCTAATCAGATATGGCCCCTCCACATGAACCAGAATCTCAGGGTGCGGAGAGTGGGGTTGCACTTGTATATTTCAGAAAACATCCACAGATGCTTCTATAGCCCAGGCTGAAACCCTTTGCTCTTACTGAGTCCCTGAGGTTAGATGGTAGAATCATCTGATGGCTGTGGCACCATTCTGGGATGGCCCAGCCCCAAAACACCCAGCGGGCCAGAGTCTTGCAGGCCGTCCCCAGATGTCTCAGGTGGCTGGGTACAGACCCACTGCAGGCTTGCTCACCACCTCCCTCTGCTACCACGGAGGCTCAAAGATACAGCATGCACAACTTACCAGAAAAGAAGAAAAAATCTAAGCGTATGCTTCACCTCGCAACACTGGCATTTTAAGAGTAACTGGAATTTTCCATTACTCTCAAGACTGAAAATGATTCTGAAAAAAGGATCATGAAGGCTTTGGGAGCTGTCATTCATTCACGTAAAACCAGCACGGCTGAGGGGCAGAAGGTGGAATCCAGTAACGGTAAAATACACTCTTGTCACTTATGACAGAGCAGAGAAGTCAACTTCCTTTGAATTTGACAATGGTTCTGCTCCCAGAAATACTGGATATGCCTCTTCGCAATTCTAAAATTTGCAGGCTAGTTGATTTGTCAAGTTCAGAATACAGAATACAGTCTACAAAACACAATTTCCCAATACAATCCGAAAAAAACTGTGTTCTACAGCATGTGAACAGCACACGAGGAACAAAAACATAGATGTGAGTCACCCACACTATGCCAGACTCTCTCGTTCTGTTTCTTTGCTCTGAGTAGAAGCTGGGGTACAGCTGTGAAAAAGCCCTAACAAAGGCCACCACCAGGCAGGGAGGTGTTAAACCTACAGTAGAAAAGCACTGACTTCCTTTCCGCTTATAACTGACATAATCTGTCATTTGAAGGTACACTTTCAGGTGATTTAGGAAATTTTAACAACCACACTAGTATATACACCAACTCCACCACACCAGAGGCATAATGTATTTGAAATCACTAACCACCTCTTTTCCAGGCAATGGAAGCTAGAGACTCCTGGCGATCCCAATTTGCACGAAAAAAGGAAAAAGCAACAATGGCATTTCTTTAAGAGTTACGATAATAAAACCCCTCCCTAATACAGCAGTCACTCTCAGGAGTACTGTGGCGGGATAAAAGAAGAGCCCACCTTGTTCCCCTGAGGGTAGAGGGGAAGAGGGAGAGAAAAATACGACAGGGGAAGCCCATACGGTGGGGAGGAGCTCCACAAAGACACAGACCAGGCTCCCTGCTACAGCAGTCTGCAGTCCCAGGACACAACCTGGGAATCCTCTTCCAAGGAATGCATTCTGGCTGCCTAAAGAACAGGACAGGGCATGCGGGTGGGGAGGCTTTCTGACAGCTCAGCTCCAGAGGCCTGTAATGCCTGTAATGCATGGCAGCCTCTGCAGTGTGAAAATCCCCTGGTGGTCAGATCCCTCACTCCTGGAGAGACTGCAGAGGGGAATAAAGTCTCTATTTAAAGTAGTATAATGACCAAAAAATCCCAAATGATATATCTCAGTACTGAATGGAATAATAAATATCAGGAACATAATAATTAGCATCATATAGAAAGAAATTGGCTAATTAACCCCAAGTGCTCCTGAAATTTGTTAGCAAGCATCCGTAGATCAAACAGTTCTCATTTCCCGTTCACCTTCATAAAATAGTACCATTAGTGAGTTAAACTGAATTTCATACCAATGCAGGTGACGCCCCATGTTGACGCAGTTTGGAGGTGACAGCTTATTTTCATTTACTCTGTTAATCCACACGTTTGTTTTGGTGGCTGCTCTGAGCCTGACCCTGGACTTGTGGATACAAACCGAGCCCTTAAGGAGCTTCTGTCCGGGGTGGAGGAGGAAATAGCACCTCAGGGAGGTTTTAAAAAAACACACACACACTACACAAGCAACAAAGCCTGGCTCTCACAGGATGCCAGAGGTCCCCAGCCTTTTAGCTCAGTGCTGTCCTGGTGGTTTTCTAGATGGCAAAACCACAGACTGGGCCACAAGAAAAACAAGAAAGCAGCCAAAAAACACACTGCCCTTGAACATGTGTGCCTGGAGGCCTCTCCTCAACACGGATGGCTAAGGCCACGAACTCACTGTTGTTCACGTCCCGTGTGATCCAGAAGGATGTTCGCCATGCCTGCCTCTGACAGTTATAAAACAATTCCCCAGAACCACACTCATGAGAGTAACTCAGAAGTGCTCCTTGTGAGCGCTTGGATAACGTCTAGACAATAGTCAGCTACATTCTAACGCAACCCGCCTGTCAACACATAGACACTTAACATCACATGGCAGCCTCCTTTAAATTCTGACAAGGAAGCACCACGTCATGTCAGGTAGAGTTTCCTTAGGCTACCAGAGTCCCGCAACTAGTCTTAGCTGACCTTATGCGTTGACTTTAGAGAGGTGGAGGCCTCAAGAGCTGTTATTAGTTCTGACAATTAGCAACCTAACACAGTAACCATACGGGAGCATTTCACGTGAAGACAGTTTAAAAAGTGTCTCTTTCAGTGAAGAGTCCCTTCTCCTGGACGTTCCCACTTAGTTTTACCTCTGCAGAAAAGCAGCGACACAGGCACTTGCCCCGCAGTGGGACTATTTTAAGTGACTCCACCTAAGACGCGCAAGTGGCCCGAGCCAAGCCCCGGCCCACACACCAACCCCAGGAAACAGTGTCCTGCTCTGCGGGGAAGGGGAAGGGGCCTCTTAACGAAGGCACCTATATTAATTCTCCGCTCTTGGAGGAGCTGCTAGAAAAGGAAAACCTCGCCCCAAGGGCGAGCAAGGACAAATGTTGTAAAACCGTGAGGCCTGCTGCAGTCGGCGACTGCACCTCTCCCAGCCTCAGTTTCCCTACCCGCCCCTCCCTCTCAGAGTAGCTGTAGGGTTAAATGAGAGGGTGGCTTGTAAAGCGCTCGGCCTGGCGGCTGGCACCGGGCAAGTGCTTCATGAACGCGCCCGCCAGCAGGCGGGCTCGGGCAAAAGTGTCTAGAAGGTGTTGGGGGTCGAGAAGGGAGGTAGCTGAGAAAAGGGCAGGAGGCGCTGCCTCCACCCCCGGAGAAGAGAGAGCCTGGGAGCTGCGGACTGGGCGGCGGGCCTGACGTCGAGGAGGAGAGTCCGGGATTGAGCCGGGGGTCCGCCGTCGAGGCAGGAGTCCGGGGTCGGAGCGGGGCGAGGCGAGGGTGAGGGACGGGGAGAGGGCCGGGGAGCGGGGCGGGGTCGCGGGAGCCCGGCCTTACGTGCTTGAGGCAGCGCTCCTTGAGCTTCTCCACAGAGGTGTCCTCGGTCGCCTCCTCCAGCCACTCGGCGCCGTCGGCCGCGCAGATGTGGAGCCGCAGCACCTTGCCCGCGAAGATCTTCTCCTCCTGCACGAACATCCCGCCGCCGCCACAAGGGCCTGCGCCCGCCGCCCGGGCCCCTGAAGGTCACCGGGCGGGCGGGCGGGGCGGGGGCGGGGCCAGGCCGCCCGCGCGCGCCTTCGCTAGGCCGCGCCGCCGCCACCCCGCCCGGCTCCCGTCCGCCCGGCCGCCCGTCACTCGCGCGGCCTAAGCGGTCGCCTAGCTCCCGCCGCCGCAGCCGCCGCACCGGAAGTGCGTGCGGGGCACTCCTGGCGCACGCCGGGAGTTGCAGTTCTCTGCCGGCACCCCGCTCCCGCGCGCCGGAAGTGCGTAAGGGGGCGCGTCCGGGGCATGCCGGGAGCTGCGGTTGCCCGGCCGCTCCTTTTTCCGCCCTCTCGCCCGCTCTTCCGCGCCGGTGGGGCCGAGGCGGTGTCGCGAGGCAGCAGGAAGAAAGATGTAGGATACGTCAGCGATGGTTGTGTATTCAGTGCACGTTGAAATAACATTTTGGATTATTGGGTTAATTTTAATATCTGTTAAAATCATCCTGACCTGTTTCGTTTTACGTTTTGAGATCCGGGTGCTGAACGTTTAACATCGTGCATGTGGTTGCTGTGATGTTTCCAACGGACCGCACTGCCCTGGAGCGGAGGTCCCCAAAGTGGGGTCCCCTGGGAACTGTTGGGGCCCCGCCCACGGCCTGGCCCAGACCAGGGAAATGCGGCCCCCAGGCCGGAGGAGCACGAGTCCACACAAGGCTGCGTGTCGGGGGCCCGGCGAGGGTGGAAGCTGCCCCACGGGCACAGGTGGACTCAGAGTCTCTGCTTGGCCAGACTGAGTCAGGCTCCCGAACCTTCTCCTGGGCCCATGGGTGGACTTCCTTGTAAAATCCGGCTTTGGCAAAGAACCTGCTAAGTCAGTTTAGCCAAGAGACCCCACCCTCGACATTGGGTCACCCTCGATGTCTGGTCCGGTTTTCCATCCTCCACCGTCCCCGGGGATGTCTGGTCACCCTGGCCTGTCCGCAGCAAGAATCCGCTTCACCCCTGCTGTCTCCTCCTGGTAGTTTCCACCCATTGACCCCCACCCTGTTCCCTGGCTGTAGATTGCCACTGGCCCGTTGGCTGTTCAGAGATGGGCCCACTCACCCTCCCTCGCCACAAGGGTCTCCGTAGCGATCTCCGGGTCCTGAATGAAATCCGCCTTACCATGGTGATAAGTGTGAGTGCTGCGGTTTGGGCCAGACGTTGACCATGGACTGACCTGTGCTCACTCACCTCGTTCATTCAGAAACCCGTTACTGAGTGAGCGAAGATGAGTGAGACACAGTGCCGTCCTCAGAGGCCAGCAGTCTGCGTGAGGGGGTCTCAGGATCTCTCCCCTCCAGCTGTGCTGTCCGCACCATTCCGCACTCGCTTCCTCACGTTCGCTCTATGTGGTCATTCCGATCTGGCCCAAACTCCACTTGTCTGGTCGGGCTTCTACGAACTGCCTCCCACGAGCCAGAGGCTCTGCCACCGGTGGGGCTATAGTAGTGATTAAGACCAGAGACCAGGCTACGGGCCTGGAGTGGGCATTTCTGACTCAGGAAGTGGAGGCGCTGACTATTAGGGACCCTGGGACACGTAGGGCCGGAGGGGGCAGTGTTGTCAGGGAAGCTGATCCGGGTGAGCGGTGCAGGGTGACACGGGAGGAGGAGTGGACAGGAACAGGAGCAAAGACCTGTAGGAAGGAATCAAGTGCAATGTGTGAAGAAAGCGACAAGTGTCCCAGAGCTCCTGCGTCATCAGGGTGGAAGGCTCAGGTGGAGCCCGAGGGGATGGCAGTAGGTGACTGGGGGGGAGGGCAGTGGAGGCTGGAAGGGAAAAGTAAGTCGGGAGCTCCTGCATCCTTCCAGGGAGCCATGCCGTGGGCCTGAGCTGGGACAGTGGAGCAAGGAGGATGGGCTCAGATGGCCGGTGGGGGTGGGCGGGCAGGATTTGGCGGTGCCTCTGATGAAGGGAGGGGGAGACCAGAGGGAAATCAGGGCTGACATGAAGGCTCCAGCCTGGGTGACAGGTACAGGGCAGGGCCACCCTCTGAAGGAGGGGAGCATGGCCAGGGCAGTGGGAAGGAAGGTGCTCAGCTCACTTTGGGCAGGGACCTGTGTGTGCGGGGGACACTCGTGTGGAGGTGGCCAGGGGCAGTTGAGCCTACAGCACCGAAGCCCAGGAGAGAGACCGGCCTGTTGTCAACACGGCAGCGGACGCCAGAACTGAGAGGGTGGCCCCCTCCTTACGTGTAGAGAAGCCCGTGGAGCAAACCAAGAGAAAGGTACCGGAAAAGCTCGTAGCGTGCGTGCAAAGGGAGAAGATTTTGAGGAGAGAGTGGGGGCCTGTGGGAGAGCTACCACGTCATCTCGGCGGGTGTCCTTGGGGCCAGCGGGGGGTTTGGGGCACGAGCCTGGCTGGGCGGGGCTGGCATCTGCAGCCACGGCGATGTGAGTAACGAAACCGCCCTGAAACTCAGCAGTCAGACCACTCTCTGTCGG
Organism: Indri indri; assembly: GCA_004363605.1. NCBI lineage: Eukaryota > Metazoa > Chordata > Mammalia > Primates > Indriidae > Indri > Indri indri. The sequence continues at coordinate 1,055 of RJWJ010021758.1, read as the reverse complement.
GTCTCACAAGTCCGGGGTGACCTGGGCCGGGCTGGGCTGATTCCAGCGGACTCATCGGAGTTTGCCGTCACCTAGCAGACGGGCTGCTCCCGGATGGCCGGGGCCAGGACCGCGGGCCTCATCTGTGTGGCCTCCCGCTCCCCTGGAGGCTGCCCTGGGCTTGTGCCCCGGGCGTGTGTGGGACCCATGTCGGGCGTTTCCAGCCTCTGCTTGTGCCACGTTGTTGGCATCCCCAGGACAAAGCAAGTCGTGAGTCCAAGTCCAAAGTCAAAGAAAGAGGGTAGGCCCAGATGACAGTGCAAAGAAGAGGGGACACGGAGGCCACCAGTGGGGCCATAGACACGTCCTCTCCACCTCCCAGAAGGTTGATTGAGAACAGAGTGATGACGCACCCGCGTGGGAAGGGCTCTGCGGTTTGGTCAGGGGGACATGGGCATATTCTGGGCTGAGCACAGGGTGGGCAGAAGGCTGAAGCTGGAGGGAGGCTGCAGGGCGGAGGGTCAGCTGGGAAGGGGCCAAGGCTGGGACCCCCAACAGCACCCCAACTTCCAACAGGAAAAATCTGAATCCCCGCTTGGCGTGAAATCCCTTCCCAGCTTCCCTGCTTCCTCCCAGTCATGTGCTGCATAGCGTGGGGGTGGCCCTGCCATGGGGACCTCACGAGTGTCCACACAGGCCATGCAGGCAGTGTTGGCAGAGGCCCCGCAATCCCCTGGAGAGAGTGGAGGTTTGTCAGCAATGACTCCTAGGCCTCCCGCTGTGTCCCTGTCTCCGCACACTGCCCCCAAACAGGTTCTTATCTTCCCCGTTCTGATGAGCTGTGAGGCTGTATTCATTTCCTGTAACAAATGACCACAAACTGGGTGTCTTAAAACAACAGTAATCTCTCCAGGTTTTGGAGGAAAGAAGTCCAAAATCAAGGTGCCAATGTGAAGCCTCCATGGGAGGGCCCTCCCTGCCGCCTTCAGCCTCTGGCCCCTGAGCCGACACCCCCCAGGTTAGCCCTCTGCTCACGGGCCCACTCCCGCCACGTGACCCTCTGCTCACGGGCCGAC
>RJWJ010021757.1:0-27560 GCA_004363605.1 Indri indri | reverse complement strand
AAGGCAAATTGGTATTAATTCTTTATAAGGTTAGTAGAATTCAGCAGTGAAGCTGTTAGGTCCTGGACTTTTCTTAGTTGGGAGATTTTTTATTACTGATTCAATATTGTTACTAATTATTAGTCTGTTCAGGTTCTCTATTTCTTCCTTATCCAATTTTGGTAAGTTGCACGTGTTAGGAATTTATCTATTTCCTCTGAGCTTTCCAGTTTTTTAGCATACATTTGTTCATAGTGGTCTCTGATAATCTTTTGTATTTCTGTGATATCAGTTATAATGTGTCCTTGTTTTTTTCTGGTTTTGTTTATTTGGGTCTTCTGTCTACTCAAATAATCTAGCTAGTGGTTTATCCACTTTGTTTATCCTTTCAAAAAACCAACTTTTTTTTGTTGATCCTTTGATTGTTTTTTTACTCAACTATTTTGTTTAGTTCTGCTTTACTCATTATTATTTCTTTCCTTCTACTAATTTTGAGTTTTGCTTATTATTCCTTTTCTACTTCCCTGAGTGCATCATTAGGTTATTTAATTGAAATCTTTCTACTCTTTGATTTAGGCATTTATTTTTATAAACTTTCCTCTTAGCACTGTTTTTGCTGTGTCCCACAGGTTTTGATATCTTGTGGTTCAATTTTTGTTTTTTGGTTTTTTAAAATTTTTTTTATTTCCACATATTATGGGAATACAAATGTTTAGGTTACATATATTGCCCTTGCCCCACCCGAGTCAGAGCTTCAAGTGTGTCCATCCCCCAGACGGTGCACACCACACCCATGAGGTGTGTATATACCCATCCTCTCCTCCCCCCCTCCCACCTGCCCACCACCTGATGAATGTTATTACTATATGTGCACTTAAGTATTGATTGGTTAATATCAATTTGATGGTGAGGACACGTGGTGCTTTCAATTTTTGTTTGTTTCAAGACATTTTTTGATTTCCTTCTTAATTTCTTCATTGACCAAATAGTCTTTCAGGAGCATGTTGCTTAATTTTCATGTGTTCATGCAGTTTCTAAAGTTCCTTTTGTTATTGATTTCTGGTTTTATTCTATTGCAGTCTGTGAAGATACTTGATATTTGATTTTTAAAAATTTGTTGAGACTTGTTTCGTGTCCTATCATATAGTCTATCTTGAAGAATGATTCGTGTGCTGAAGAGAAAAATGTGTATTCTGCAGCTCTTGGATGAAATGTTCTGTAAATGTCTGTTAGGTCCATGTGGTCTAAAGTGCAGTTTAAATTTAATGTTTCCGTGTTGGATTTTCTGCCTATATGATCTGTCTATTACTGAGCGTGAGATGGTGAAGTCACCAACTATTATTGTCCTCAAGTATATCTGTTTGTGTAGATCTAATAACATTTGCTTTATATATCTGGGTATTCCAATGTTGGGTACATAATATTCAGAATTATTATATCCTCTTTTTGTATTGATTTCTTTTTTTTTTTTTTTTTTTTGAGACAGAGTCTCACTCTCTTGCCTGGGGCATGTGCCGTGGCATCAGCCTAGCTCACAGCAACCTCAGACTCCTGGGCTCGAGCAATCCTACTGTCTCAGCCTCCCGAGTAGCTGGGACTACAGGCATGCACCACCATGCCCGGCTAATTTTTTCTATATATATTTTTAGCTGTCCAATTAATTTCTTTTCTATTTTTGGTAGAGACGGGGTCTCGCTCTTGCTCAGGCTGGTCTCAAACTCCTGAGCTCAGGACGATCCGCCCGCCTCGGCCTCCCAGAGCGCTAGGATTACAGGCGTGAGCCACTGCGCCCGGCTGATTTCTTTATCATTATGTAATTATTTTGTTTCTTTTTACTGTTTTGACTTAAAGTCTGTTCTATCTGATATAAGTATAGCTACTCCTGCTTGCTTTTGGTTTCTGTTAGTGTGGAATTTTTTTTGGATTCCTTTACTTTCAGTCTATGTGAGTTTTTATAGGTGAGGTGAGTTTTTTATAGGCAGCATATAGTTGGGTCGTATTTTCTTATCCTTTCAGCCATCTTTTTCTTTAAAGTGAGACGTTTAATCTGCTTGCATTCAAGGTGCTATTGATATGTCTGAACTTATTCCTATCATTTTGTTCATTCTTTTAGGGTTGTTTTGTATATTCTTTTTTCCTTTCTTTCTCTCATTGTTTTTGGTTCTCTCTTATTGTTTTTGTCTTTTTGGTTTTGTAGTTTTCTGTAGTGGTAACATTTGAGCCTTTTTTCTTTCTCATTTGTGTGTTCACTCCATCATTTAGTTTTTGTTTTTTGTTTTTTTTCTTTTTTTGAGACAGAGTCTCACTCTCTTGCCTGGGGCGAGTGCCATGGCATCAGCCTAGCTCACAGCAACCTCAAACTCCTGGGCTCGAGCAATCCTACTGTCTCAGCCTCCCAAGTAGCTGGGACTACAGGCATGAGCCACCATGCCCGGCTAATTTCTTTCTCTATATATTTTTAGCTGTCCAATCAATTTTCTTTCTATTTTTGGTAGAGACGGGGTCTCGCTCTTGCTCAGGCTGGTCTTGAACTCCTGAGCTCAGAACAATCTGCCTGCCTCGGCCTCCCAGAGTGCTAGGATTACAGGCGTGAGCCACCGCGCCCGGCCTCATCATTTAGTTTTATATTTTCACGATGGTGGATATCATCCTTTTCTTTCTAGGTGTAGAACTCCTTTAAACATTTCTTGTAGGGCCAGTCTAGTGGTAATGAATTCCCTCAGCTTTTGCTTGTCTGAGAAAGACTTCAGTTCCCCTTTGTAATGATGGATAACTTTGCAGGTATAGTATTTTTGGCCAATAGTTTTTTTTTTTCTTTCAGCACTTTGAATATATCATTCCAGTCTCTCCTAGCCTGTAAAATTTCTGCTGAGAAACCCACTGTTAGTCTGATGAAGCTTCCCTTATATGTGACTAGATGCTCTTCTCTTTCTGTTTTAGAATTTTCTCTTTGTCTTTGACTTTTGATAGTTTCACTATAATGCACTGGGGAGAAGACCTTTTTCACTTGTATCTATTTGAGGATCCTCGAGCTTCCTGTATCTGAATGTCTAAATCTCTTGCTAGAGGTGGGAGGTTTTTAGCTATTATTTTATTAAATAGGTTTTCTAGGTCATTAAATTTCTCTCACCTTCTGAAAAACCCAAAATTCAGACTTTTGTTCACTGTATGGTGTCCTATACATCATGTAGGCTTTCTTCATTCTTTTTTTTTCTTTATATTTCACTCACTAAGTTATTTCAAAAGACCTGTCTTCAAGTTCTGAAATTCTTTTTTCTGCTTGATTCAGTTTATTGTGGAAGCTCTCAATTGCATTTTTTATTTCATTTATTAAATTATTTACTTCTACAATTTCTGTTTTTTTAAAATGATATCTACTTCTTTGCTGAATTTCTCATTCATATCCTGAATTGATTTTCTGGTTTCTTTGTATTGTTTACCCTTGTTCTCTTGCATCTCACTGAGCTTCTTTAATATTATTATTTTGAATTCTTCTTCAAGCATTTCACAAATTTCTTTTTTGTTGGAATCTGTTGTGGCATAATTATTGTGTTTCTTTGAAGGTGTCTTTTTTGTTTGTTTTGTTTTGCTTTTCTATGTTCGTTCTGTCCTTTCATTGATATCTGTGCATCAGGTCTAACAATTACTTTTTCTAATTTTTTGGATTGGCTTTCATAGGAGAATTTTTCCTGTAGATGTATCTGTGGTGTTTGTTGGGTAGGGCACTTTAGCTTTGTTTCTGGATGTATGCAGTAGTGTAGTCTCCATATAATTACTTCAGCTGTAAACACCCTCAGTAGTGTCTTTGATTTCTTCAGTGGCTTAGGTTTTGATTGTTAGTGGAAGCTATGGTGAGGTTTTTCTGGGGATGAGATGCCAGGTAGGCCAGTCCTTTGGTTCCAGTAGTAGAAGTGGCAGGACAAGTGAGCCTGTGCCTGGGGCCCTGGTCAGTGTACATGGGCACTGGTGTTATGAGGTCGAGGTGGGCTGTTTCTTGGGCCTCCAGGAAGCTTGTGTTGGCAGCTCAGGTGCTGGAAGTGGCAGTGGTGATTTGAGTTAGTGGGCAAGTCTGTGGGTTCATGAGCAGCATGTATAGTGTTGGCAATGGCAGTAGCAGTGGTGGGACAACCCTTGAGATTCCAGGTGGCACTCACTGATGTTAGCAGTGGCTGCAATGGGTTGAGTGAGTCAGTCCTCAGTTTCCCAGGTGGTGTGTGAGGGAGGGTGCCAGCAGTGGTGGCAGTGGCAGGCTGAGTGGGCTCATCCTCAGGCCTCCAGGAGGAGTGCACAGATGGTGATAGATGGGGTGAGGTGATCTCCAGGCTTCCAAATGACATGCTTGGGTGCCAGGAGCAGGTTGTCTGGGCCTAATATTAGGTCCCCTAATATTTCTGGAATGACTCATTTTACTTCAGGACTAAACCACTCTCTTTTTTTTCTTTAATTAAAAAAACATTATTTTGAGACTGCTAGTAGAGTCCCATTCGTATATAGTAATTATAACTTTTAAGGCAAATTACTTGTATTTCACAGAGAAAAGTAGGGATGGATAATTTGAACTGTGTCATTTCAGCAGAGCAGAAGAGCTCACGAATACACACAGCCCAGCTTTATTCAGCAGCAGACATCCCTTATAAAATGTCTCAACCTGGCAAGAATGAGCATGCTTATCGGTAAACCCCAAAAGATAGCCACTTTTTAGCATGTAAAAACAGGAAGCAAAAGTATATAATTTAAAGTTATGCCTACTAATCAATGCTTCAGTATCTTATTTTATTTTATGTATTGTTTGTCAATGAATTAACTCAATATATTATAGTATCATTCGAAGTTTTAAGTTACCTAAAAATTTGGGCAATACTCTTCAAGCCGACATACTACAAAACCTTATTACTATAAAAATAGGATTTTGTCAGAACAATGATTCAGTTTGGTTAAACTAAAATTTGTGTTTTCCTAATATTAAACATTTATAGTTCATTTGATTTGTAAATTTATGATTTTAGGAAAAATATACCTAACAAGCATAAAATGTATGCTTAAAAGGTACGTAACACTGATAAATTGGAGAAGCATTATTTGTTTTTATTAAGCCCTAAAGATTAAACTAGCCTTGTTTGCCAAAAATTTGCATAAATTATGGATATTTAAATTTTTTCAATAGTTTCAGTTGGTTTCTGAGAGAATTTTTTTAAAAATCTAGTGCAGTTGACCCTTGAACAATGTGGAGGTTGGGGGCGACCACCCCCAATGCGTTGGAAAATCCATGTATAACTTTTGTACTGCCCCCAAACTGAAAAGCTTCTGCAACAGCAAAGGAGACAATCAATAAAATGGAAGGCAGCTTATGGATTGGGAGAAAATATTTGTGAACCATGTATCTGATGAAGGGTGAATGTCCAAAATATATAAGGAACTCCTACAACTTAATAGCAAAAATATAAAATAAGTCAATAAATAAATAACTCTATTAAAAGTAGACAAGGGACCTGAATAGACATTTCTCAAAAGAAAACAAACAAATGGCCAAACAGATACATGAAAATGTGCTGACCATGACTAATAATCAGGGAAATGTACAACAAAACCACAATAACTTATCTCCATACATCAGGCAGAATGGCTATTATTTGGAAAAAGAGAACAAATATTGGTAAGGATGTGGAGAAAAGGGGACCCTTGTACAGTGTTCATAAAAACTTCCAATGGTGCATCCATTATGGAAAACAGTATGGGAGTCATTTATCAAATTAAAAATAGGGCTACCATATGATCCCACAATCTTTTCGGGGTATATATCCCAATCTGCACCATTTTGTTGCAAAATTATTCACACTTTCCAAGATATTGAATAAGTATAACTGTTGATTGATGAATGGATAAATAAAAAGTGCCATATACACGAATATTATTCCATGTTCAAAAGGGAGACATTTCCATCTGTGACAACATGGATGAACCCAGAGGACATTGTGCTAGCAACATAAGCCAAACACAGAAAGAAAAATACTGCATGATCTCCCTTACATGTGGAACCTAAAATAAAAGGTCAAACACATAGACACAGAAAGTAGGATGGGGGTTAACAGGAGTAGGGAGTGGAAGCAAATGGGGAGATATAGGTCAAAGTGTACAAACCTGCAGTTACAAACGATGGATGAGAGAATAAGTCTAGGGATCTAATGCTACAGCCAGAAGACTATAGTTAATCATATTGTATTTATTGTATAACTATGGAAGGTGATGAATATGTTAAATTGCTAACCTGTAGTGATCATTTCACCATGGATATGTATATCAAAATATCATACTGTACCCCTTAAATATAATAAAAAAGAAATGTGAAAGTAAACGACAAAATGTTAAGGCATACTTGGAAAAAAATTAAAAACCTAATTTACATTTAAAAAAGGGAAAACAAGGTATTTATGTGTAATGTGTTTAAGTACCAAAAGCCCACAACAACCTAAAATAGCAAGCACTATTAACAATGATGTGGTCAAGGTGAGGAGAACCTCATAGTTGGACATGGAAAATTATTTTTGAATAGTACATTTGTATGATTATTATTGGTATAATTGGGAAAAGAAAAAAACTTACTTCCCTTGGAAAAGAATTATTTTGTTATGGTAAGAGCACTTATTGTCAACTATAGGTACAATGCTATAGAGCAGATCACTAGATTCATTTTCTTTTATTCTACAAACTGTCATAGCTGCAAATCTAAATAACTCTAACTCTTGAAAAAGATTTATAGGTTCTGACTGGTCATTTTAGGGAAGATCTAGAATGAGCACTATGCCTTTTTTGTTTTTTAATCAAAGGGCATTGACTTAAATATATTTTTGTTTGTTTGAGACAGGGTCTCGCTCTGTCACCCAGGCTGGAGTGCAGTGGCCTGACCACAGCTCACTGCAACCTCCAACTTCCAGGCTCAGGTGATCCTCCTGGTTCAGCCTCCTGAGTAGCTGGGATTACAGGCACACTCCACCATGCCCAGCTAAGTTTTTTTATTTTTTGTAGAGATAGGGTCTCCCTACTATGCCCAGGCTGGTCTCAAATTCTTGGCCATAAGCGATCCTTCCACTTCAGCCTCCCAAAGTGCTGGGATTAGAGCCATGAGCCCTGTGCCCAGCCTCATGCTTATTTGTAATTTTTGTCGTGTGAAGTATATGTTGCAAGTTATTTCGACCAACAAATCAGGTTTTGGGTTTTCGTTTGTTATGTTCAAGGAACCCAGATTTTTAAACTGATACTTCCTATCTTTTGATCATAATAATTTCTTATGTATTGTCTTGTAGTTTCAAAAGGAGTTTTGAAGCACCTACATCAAATTACACCAGGGTTAAGGGTAATACGTGGAGAAATATACCCAAATACATGGCACCCATTAAGTAATTTCCCCCTTCTATAACATTAATAAAGAGAATTTTACTGCAATGAAACTTTTATTTTACATACCATTAGCCAGAATTTTTGTCCTTAGTTATTATATAAATGCTGTCTAGTGCCATTATCCAAATGGCATGACTTATTTTGTCCACAATTCATTTCTGTATTTACAAACACAATTTTCTTAATTTACATAAGCACATCTATCAGTGAAGGCTTAACATTGAGATGCAATCTAACATCCATAGTATCTGATGTTTTGCTGACAGCAATGTAGGAAATACATTTTAATTTTTTAATCACCTTTCATTTTAGTGACCTTATGTAAACAATGAACCAGTAACTTAGAAGTTCTAGTCTCCAAAGGACACTTTCAAATGTACATATAGAAATGGTTAGTGAGATTTTTAAGAAACATCTTCCATGTCCACATCCTGTTGTAATTGCTGTACCATTTTCTCTTCCAGCTGCTTTCCTTTACCTGCAAGAGGAGCTCAGATAAGATGGATATTTTGTTTGATTTCTTTGATGTCCTGAACTTTCTGTAGCTCTTTTTCTTCAATCTGTTCATTATAAATTTGGCTTGGCGTGTCTGTTTGATCTCTTCAATTCTCTTCATTGCATCAATAGTTTTATTCCATAGCTCTCTGGTATTTGACAGGCTCATTTCTACATTTTTCAAATTCAAATGAATTATCCACTGTAAGCTCTTTACCGGCTGCTTTCTGGAAGGCTTTAGTCCACCTGACCTTGCGAGGATTCAGCTTCTTTTTAAAGTGTTCATGACATTTGCATTTACAAAATCTGAACACCTTGCAATTGTTGCAGATGAACATCATGCAGTGGCTAGGGTAAACTGGCCCTGAACAGAAATAACACTTTTCGATATGCATATTGAACCTGTGTGGGTCCCCACTGACCAAACGCCCTGTAATTTCTTTGACTAAGATTTCTACCCTTTGCTTTTTTCAACTCCATCTTGAATGTCAATGACTCTAGATTTTCATTTTTCTGAGGCTATTCTCTAGATCTTATAGGCATTCTACATTCTTTTCTCTTTTTTTCTCCTCTGACTGTATATTTTCATATAGTCTGTCCTTGAGTTGACTTTCTTCTTTTTGACCTGATGAAATTCTCTGATGCATTGTTCAGTTCAGCCCATGAATTTCTCATTTTAAGAATTTGGTTTTTTTTAATTATTTCAATCTCTTTGTTAAATTTCTCTGATAAATTTCTGAATTTCTTTCCTGCATTATCTTGGAGCTTGCTGAGTTTCCACAAAACTGCTATTTTGAATTCTTGATCTGAGAGCTCACCCATCACCATCTCATTAGGGTCAGTCATTGGCTCCTTGTTTTGTACATTTGGGAAGTAATGTCCTCTGTTTGCTGTGGCTTCTTATGGATGTATGCCTATGTGTTCACATTGAAGGATTACTTATTTATTCTAGTCTTTGCTGCCTGAATTGGTTTGGTCTTTCTACAGTATGTCTCCTTAGAGGTTCTGGGTAGTTTGCCTGTTGAGTTCCTGAAGCACTAAACTGCTGGCTCCTTTTTGGCACTAGTTGGCATTCTCAGCCATGGTTTGCCACAGCTCTCACAAAAGGTCAGAATGTTGCCCATTTCTGATAGGGCAGGGGTTCCCAAAGGAAATACCCCAGCTGTGTGTGAAGGCAGGGTAGGGATTCATGTCCAGAAACCCATGGAGCACACCAGCTACAGTACGGTGCTACTGAACTGCCTCTCTGATTTAGTATCTATTTTGGCTGAGAGGAAGAGCAGCCCCTGAGTTTTGCATGCTGCAGTAGCTAGCCCAAACTACACTGCATGTCTCCAGATGCCCTCAGCGGGGTTTCTCCATAGAGTTACTCGCAATGCTCTCCGTGGGTGGAGGCAGGAACAGTTTTCCTGCAAAGGACCCTAAGATGGCAGGGAAGCTGGCTGTCTGCCTTGATATCACTTTTTCCAATGCAGAGACAGAAAATAAGCCAAAAGCTGAATTAGGTTGATGTCCTCTGGACTCAGCACTCAGCCTCCCACCTCCCCTTTTTACCTTCCCTCAGCCCCAGATAGGACTGAAATCTACATGCAGAAAATAAAGAAGGATGCCGTATATAAATTCCTGCAAAAAAGAGGCAAATACCTACCCGAGGGTTACACCCCACTTCTTACAGCTTGTACCTTTGGCCATTTTGAACACTCCCTGGACAGAGATTTGATGGGAAGTTGGTAACTCTGATGTAAACTCATGACAGCAAACCAGCCCAATGGAAAATGGCATTGAAAATTACGCAGGGTGGTTAAGTATTACAGAGCACTAGAATGGTAGTCAGGAGGTCTTGGTTCATTCAGATCATGGATTTCCCACCATATCACATTGTGATGATGGGTAATAACATCCTCCCTGCTCAGTCTCACTGTTCCTATCTTTGTCATAAAGGAGATTGGACCAGACCTCTAAGATATCTTTGTACTCTCATGTCCTAAATCCCTATGATTCTAAGTGGGTTTAATGTTTACTTATCATGGGTGAGAAAAAACAGACCTGAAAACTAGTTCCTAGGTGCTCAAGCTAAGTGTTGCCATAGGTTTTTGAGTAAGCATACTTTGTTATTTGGAGGAAAGTGGAATGCAAAGTAACTTTACATTTACCTTTCTGTTATTAAAATTGAGATGCCTTGATATTGGCCCCTCCCTATCTCAAGGTGCATCCTCTAAATAGGGAATACAGAAAGTAACGTATGGGCCGGGTGTGGTGGCTCACGCCTGTAATCCTAGCACTCTGGGAGGCTGAGGCGGAAGGATTGCTCAAGGTCAGGAGTTCAAGACCAGACTGAGCAAGAGCGAGACCCCGTCTCTACTAAAAATAGAAAGAAATTAGCCAAACAACTAAAAATAGAAAAAATTAGCCGGGCATGGTGGAGCACGCCTATAGTCCCAGCTACTCGGGAGGCTGAGGCAGGAGGATCGTTTGAGCCCAGGAGTTTGAGGTTGCTGTGAGCTAGGCTGACGCCATGGCACTCTAGCCTGGGGAACAGAGTGAGACTCTGTCTCAAAAAAAAAAAAAAAAAAAGTAACCTATGTCAAGAAAGGCAGAAAGCCATGGTGGGGGGAGGGGAACCTGGTGTGGAGTTTAGACTGTTGAGCATATGACATTCGAACTCCAACATAGCTCCCTACTCTTGGACCCCACTGATGACTTAAAAATCAGATTAGACAGGATTGTCTCTGTCACTGTCTTTCTCAAGGTGGCACATCTAGGTTCCCCCTATTTCTCTTACCCCACTCTGCTGGTCAACTGCTTTTACCAGAGGGTTTGGGAACTCAACTGGAATGGGAATTTATGTAGCTTGGACTCAAGAGAAATATAATGTAGACACAGACAAGCAATATTGATCAGGGTCTCTTGAGTCCATCCAAGGTGAGAATTTAGAGAGTGGTCTTCCATAAACCTGTACTGCTATTAACAGGTTTATCTCTTCAAAGTGACCAGAGGTTTGACTTCAGTACATAGAGAAAATGCAAAGAGAAAATCATTTCAACCATATGTGGCACATTAATATTATATATACAGATGAACTCTTAATAAGTACATTGAGATGAAAATGCTTTTAATTTGTATTAATGACTTGTTTCAAAGAGTTTTCTCATATGTTACTTAATAAATTAATGACTTGTTTCAAAGAGTTTTCTCTTGTTATTTAATGAATCTTTACTATGCCTACAGAATTTACATGACCTACCCAAGATTATACATTAAGCCACTGGAAGAGATAGAGTTTGACTCTGGTATTATAATTCATATTTAGGAGTCCCCTCCACATACAACAGTGGACAGAAAATATGAGTAATGTCAGACCTTCTCTCTGAGCAACAGTGGGAAAAGAATAGCAAAAGTTGTGCTCTCAGCATTGGGCCTGCAAAGGCACTAGGCCTCCTTATGAATATAAATGGGGATACCTCCATCTACATATCTCCAAACATACTTACGTTAGTAGCAAGGCTCTAACACCCTTCTCCATGGTTTATGCCCCGAGCTATATACCCAGTGCCTATCAGAGTAGGCACTAAATAAATATTAATTCAATGAATGAATAAATGTGGAACTCCTGGAAGATAACTATATCTCCATATATCATAGGGACCAAGGTTTGCTGAAAAATCATTGACATGGGGCAGACTGATTAATAGGAGAAAAGGCGTATACATTTATTTAATATGTACACATGGGAGCCTTCAGAATGAAGACCCAAAGATATGGGGGAAATTGTCCATTTTTATGCTTATGTTCAATAAAGTATGGACAGCCATGAAGAAATATGATTGGACAAAAGGGCATGATCTAATGCTAATAGACTGGGGAAACCCAGCAAGGTCTGTCTGTCTAGATTCTTCTTGGCTTCTCTGAGAATGCATTCCTTTCTTCTGGATGAGGGTCAGGGCCCTCACTGGAATGGGGGCCTTATGACCTACAGTCAAACAAGGTAGGTCAGATAATTTCTTTATGGCCAGTTTTTACACAGAATAATTTTAGGTTTTATGGCTGGCTTTCAGGCAAAGGGGTTCTGGCTTTTATGATCCACCTTGGAGAAGAGGGATTCTAGTTTCTATGGCTAACTTCAGGGGAGAATGGGACTGAGAGACAGGAGGACAGGAGAATGTCAGAGATAAACTTTTGCTTCTGAGGCTGCTTCTAATGCCTTCATTTTGGGGTACAGTTTTCTGAGCTTCAACATTCTCCAGTATGAAACTTCTCCAAGAAGTTTCACAGTCCAGAAATTGGGTGGGTGGATTGTCTTATAAGCTATTGAACCAGTCTCTCAGTCCTGAGAATAGTCCAGTCCAGTTAAACAGTTAACGGTTGTGTTCCATTTCAGGAGGTGGCATTGTAGATGGGCTAGGTCTCTATACATGATGCAGGTAAACAAATTTCTAATAAGCATTTCTATAGAAATAGAAGAAAAACAAAAGTTAATGTCTGCAGCAGTCTATAGACTAATTTTTTTTCTAGAGTCTCTGAAGAATAACTTCAGATTTCAGTGGCAACATGACAGATTTTTCTGGACTGTAGTTTGAATCAGGTGTTTAAGTGAAATTTCTGAGAAGTCCACTTATCAGCAGGCATGAGGGCTTGCTGTTATTTCTCCTGAAGTCTAAGCTGTCATGCTTCAGTTTGCAGGGCTGTAAGAAGAGCACAGTTTTATTTTCAGGCCGACTTAGTGATTTCAAGTCAGAAAATGAGAGAAAAATTTGCAGACTTGTAGCTAGGGAAGAATTCAGGACCCAGTACAAACTGCAGGCAAATAATAAAAACTCAAAAATAATGAACAAGGGTAGAATCTAATAACAGATGTACTATAGTTTTTTCAGAAATATAATTTTCCTCTCTCCAGACCCCCACTTCTACCAAAGACAAATCATAGTAGGACCTATTTATTTGCAAAATAACTTTTAACCTTATTATACTTAGCCTGATTATTTGCATGAAGTGCAGCAACAATAATTATTGGCCATATAGGCTCTTTTTAAATTGTGTTTCCTTGAATTTTCTATGAAGAATCTCAAATTAGAACTTTAAAAGCCTAGCCAAGGCAAGGTTTTGCCATCAGACTGTAAATATCTGTATGAATTGGGTGAATTCCTCTTTTTGAGGTCCCCAAATAACTTGAGGCTCCTGGGCCTAACAGAAAGTGACATACTTTACCTACCACAGGTCAGGAAACTTGTAAAAGACAGGGTACCAGGCCAGTCTTCCCAAGGAGATTTTTATTGGCTCTATAAAGTCAATCTCAATTCCTCAAAGCAGTCCAAGCATATCTGAAAATATGCCAATCCAGTCAAAGCCTTGGTAAAATAATCAGTGTCTCCAATTGTGTCCTGTTACAAAAGAAAATATATTATTATTGAACTTATGCAATAAGTTATGGTAACTATATGGTAACTTATGGTAACTATATTACCATAAATTAGGAATATTTGGACACATAAGAGTTTCCAAATTCTGGAGAAATAACATAGAGAAAGAGATAAATGCTTCAGATTTTGCTCACAAAAATATATTTTAACAATTTGTTGTAAGCTATAAATAGTTTTAAAAAGTAGGTTTCTTGACTATGGAAAAAAAAAACAAAAAGAATCACCAATGTTTCAAACAAAAATATTATTTTACAAAACCCTCAAAATATAACAAAAAACTGTTTTCTGTCCTCTATTAGTTGAGTCCCATGTAATTAATTTTTGCTCTGTTTGAGGTTGGGTTAGCAACCATCATGAACATAGCAGCTATTTAATTAGAGTCTTAGAAGATTTTTCTCTTTTTAGTCCAATGGTATGATCTTCAAAGTCATCAGAAACCATTATTCAAGAGTACTTATCATAGTCCTTTCCATGACTTTCCTTCAAGAAACAAACTTTGGACTGTAGCAGATTATAAACCACTTTTTAAGAAGAATCAAAGTAAGACAAAAATTGTGGATGACAAAAGTCTTAGAATTGTCATGGTTAAAGATGCAACTGACAACAAAATTTGGTTATGTCTGTGGCATACAACGATTTATCATAATAACCATAATTATTACTGAGAAAATATGCCAAGACATCAGAATTTTAGGAATGCCATACAATTTTGGAACAGGTATTTGTAACATATTTTTTACTAATAAAATATAACTCAAAGAAACTTAAACACTGTTTCATATTTGACAATGCTTCTCATATAATTTTAAGATAGAAAATAAGCCTACTATGTAAATTTTGATTTTGGAAAGTTTGTCAAATATTAAGGCTAAAATACTTGTTCAAGTCTACGGCCATACCGCCCTGACCATGCCCGATCCTGTCTGACCTTGGAAGCTAAAATACTTGTTCAAAATAGGATCACAGGTCACAGTAAAATAATAGTTATTCATTTAGCTAAAGTGATAAATCAAAGATTTCAAAAAGCAAAAACCTTTATTCTTTGATAGAGAGGAGACTCAGTTTCCCAATCATAAGACCTAACACAAAATGAAAGACAGACTAATAAGAAAGCAAAATGAATTCGTCTCTCTCCCCACCCCCCCTCTTTTTTTGGTAGTTTACTCAAAAGGTAAACAAAAATCTGTTACTATTTCCCATTAATGTTACACAGAAATCTTGTTCAAAAGAGAAAACCAAATTTTATCATTACATTGGTGTATTATTAATGTTTTTTTTTTTTTGAGTCTGGCTTCATTTTTCATTTCAAAATATTATGGGGGTACAAACATTTTGGTTACAAGTAATGCCTTTGCATCACCCAAGCCAGGGCTAGAGATATGCCCTTCCTCGATACAGTGCACTCCGTCTTCATTAGCTGTGAGTTTACACTCCCACCCCCCCTCACCTGACTGGCACCAAATGAATATTACTACCATATGAGCAACTTAGTGTAGATCAGTTAGTACCAATTTGACAGCGAGTACATGTGGTGCTTATTTTTCCATTCTTGTGATACTTCATTTCAAAGGATGGGCTCAAGCTCTATCCAAGATAATATAAGAGGTGCTAGATGGCCATTGTTTTTTGTAGTTGAATAGTATTCCATAGTATACATATACCACATTTTATTAATCCACTCATGTATTGACAGACACTTGGGTTGTTTCCACATCTATGCAATTGTCAGTTCTGCTGCCATAAACATTCCAGTGCAGATGCCTTTATTAAACAATGTGTTTTTTTTTTCCTTTGGACAGATGACCAGTAATGGGATTGCTAGATCAAATGGTATTTGTATTTTTAGCTCTTTGAGGTATCTCCAAATCATTTTCCACAGGGGCGGTACTAATTTGCAGTCCCACCAGCAGTGTAAGAGTGTTCCAATCTCTCCACATCCATGCCAGCATTTGTTTTTGGGACATTTTCAGAAAAGCCATTCTCACTGGAGTTAGGTGATATTTCACTGTGGTTTTGAATTGCATTTCCCTAATGATTAGAGATGTTGAGCACTTTTTAAAATGTTTGCTGGCCATTATTCCATCTTCTTCTGAAAAGTTTCTGCTCATATCCTTTGCCCATTTATTGATGGGGTTGTTTGACTTTTTCTTGTTGATTTTCTTAAGTTCTATATAGATTCTTGCTATCAGCCCTTTATTGGATGTGTAGAAAGCAAATATTTTGTCCCATTCTGTAGGTTGTCTATTTGCTCTAATGATAGTTTTCTTGGCTGTGCAGAAGCTTTTTAATTTGATCAGGTCCCATTTATGTATTTTTGTTGCTGCCGTGATTGTTTCGGGGGTCTTCTTCATAAATTCTTTGCCTAGGCCAATGTCCATAAGAGTCTTCCCAACATTTTCTTCTACAATTCTTACGGTTTCACGCCTTAGGTTTAAGTCTGTTATCCATTTTGAGTTGATTTTTGTGAGAAGTGAGAGGTGGGGATCCAGTTTCAATCTTCTGCATGTGGTTATCCAGTTTTCCAGGACCATTAATTGAATACAGATTCTTTTCCCCAATGTATATTTTTGTCTGCTTTGTCAAACATTAGATGACAATATGAGGATGATTTCATATCTGGGTTCTCAGTCCTGTTCCAAAGGTCTATATCTCGGTTCTTGTGCCAGTATCATGCTGTTTTAGTTACTATAGCCTTGTAGTAAAGCATGAAGTCAGGCAGACTGATGCCTCCCAATTTGTTCTTTTTGCTTAAGATTGCTTTGGCTATACAAGGTCTTCTCAGGCTCCATACAAAGCGTAGAATTATTTTTTCTAGATCTCTAAAGAACGATGATGGTACTTTGATAGGGACTACATTAATTCTGTAGATCACTTTAGGTAGTATGCACATTTTAACTACATTGATTTTGCCAATCCATGAGCATGGTAGATTTTTCCATGTGTTTCCATCTTCTACAATTTCTTTTCTCAGTGTGTTGTAGTTCTCCCTATATATGTCTCTCACCTCCTTCGTTAAATATATTCTTAGATATTTAATTTTCTTTGAAGATATTGTGAAAGGTTCATCTTTGATTTTATTTTCAGATTGTCTGCTATTGTCATAATATGAATGCCACTGATTTGTGTGCATTAATTTTGTATCCTGAGACTTTACTGAATTCATTTATCAATTCCAGGAGTCTCTTGGTTGAATCCTTGGGGTTTTCTAGATATAATATCATATCATCAGAAAAGAGTGAGAATTTGATCTCTTCTGCCCCCATTTGGATGCCCTTAATTCCTGACTCTTGTCTGATTGCTCTGGCAAGGACTTTCAGCATCATGTTGAATAGAAGTAGAGATAGTGGGCAACCTTGTCTGGTTCCAGTTCTAAGCAGGAATGCTTTCAATTTTTCCCCATTCAGTACGGTATTGGCTATGGGTTTATCATATATGGCCTTAATAATTTTAAGGTATGTCTCTTATATGCCTATTTTGTTAAGAGTTTTTATCATAAAGGTGTGCTGGATTTTGTCAAATGCTTTTTCTGCATCTATTGAATCAAATGGTCTTTGTTCTTGCTTTTATTTATGTGGTGAATTGCGTTTATAGATTTGCATATGTTGAACCAGCCTTGCATCTCTGGGATAAAGCCCACCTGGTCATGATGAATTATTTTTTTGATGTGTTGTTGGATTCGATTTGCTAAGATTTTGTTGAGGATTTTTGCACCTATATTCATAAGGGATACTGGTCTGTAGTTTTCTTTTTTTGTTGTGTCCTTTCTTGGCTTTGGTATCAAGGTGATACTGGCTTCATAGAATGAGCCGGGGAGGATACTGTCTTTCTCAATGTTGTGGAGTAATTTCTGTGTATGAGTTCTTCTTTGTAGGTTTGGTAGAATTCGGGTTTGAACTCATCTTGTCCTGTACTTTTTCGTTGGAAGGTTTTCGATTGCTGCTACAATTTCTGTGCTTGACACTGGTCTGTTTAGGACTTCTATTTCCTCTTGATTGAACTTAGGGAGGTTGTGTGTTTCTAAGAATTTGTCCATTTCCTCCCCATTTTGTAGTTTTAGGGCATATAGATTTTTATAGTATTCAAAGATAATGTTTTGTATTTCTGTGATGTCTGTGGTAACCTCTCCTTTTTCATTTCTAATTGAGTTTATTAGAGTCCTTTCCTTTCTAGTTCTTGTCAATCTAGGAAGAGGGCTGTCAATTTTGTTTATCTTTTTGTAAAACCAACTTTTGGTTTTATTGATCTCTTCTATAGTTCTTTTGTTCTCAATTTCATTTAGTTCTGCTCTGATCTTAGTTATTTCTTTTCTTCTGCTAGGTTTAGAATTAATTTGCCATTCCTTTTCCAGTTCCTTGCTAGGATCTCCAGCTCTTCTAGGGAAAAGGGTGCCCTGCTTTGGTGTTGCCTCAAGCAATTGCCCTGTCTGGAAAGAAGGATAAGGGCAGGTACTCTGTTTTCGTGGTGCCCCACCCATAATCCTATCCCAAGCAACTGCTACACCTGGGGAAGGAGAAGCACTTTACCAATCTGGGAATTCCCCAGCCTAGACATAATAGGATTTGGAAAGTAACCTCGAGTAACCTAAGGCTAATTATTATGTCATTAACTTAAATCTACATTGTGGTTCATTCCCCCCAGGTAGGGCTTTTAGAGAAGAAGCTTGCATACACAGATACAACATTAGGGATACCTGTTAATCATTTGATAACATCCCAAACCTCCTGAAAATCCTTCCTCAGAAGAGGCCAATAAAAGGAAACAACTCAAGAATTCCCACAGAGAGTTAGTCAGTAAGTCAGTCTGTCTCTCTCCACTCTTGGAGACAGAACTGTTTGGTTTCATAATAAAAAGCTACTGGTGTGAAACTGCTTCCTGCTTGTGGCCACTCCATCACACCGGCCCTGCTTGTGATTTTTTTTCCAAGCAAGGAGCCAAAGAACTAAGATGACAGTCCACCAAGAGGCTGGACCTGACACTTTGGTGTGTCTGGTCATTCTTTGACCAAGAGCACACCAAGAACAGACAGTAGACTGCCACCCTGACATTTTGGTGCCTTGACTTGGATTGCTCTGTCTTGGTAAATCAGCTCATATTTTTCTATGAAAACATTCTGACTTGGATAATTCTGTTTAGGAGGTGCCTTCCTTATTGTGGCTGGCCACCCAATTGCTGGTGTTAGTACAAATGATCAGGCTGTTATACAAACAGATATCATTGTCCTGGCACTCAAAAGGAAAAAT
This sequence comes from Indri indri, assembly GCA_004363605.1. NCBI lineage: Eukaryota > Metazoa > Chordata > Mammalia > Primates > Indriidae > Indri > Indri indri. The sequence goes on along the minus strand of RJWJ010021757.1, from coordinate 9,034 downwards.
GAGAGGCTTTTAGGTTTGAAGGGCTGTGCACAACCCCTCTTTCTACAAATCAGAAAGCAGACGTGCAGACCAATATTTTGGCCAAATGGCCCACATCATTATCTGGGGACGCCCAGCTCTAACAGACCCCAGTGAGTATATCCTCTCTCCTTTCCCTTCTTTGTTCCTCAGCTAGATGGCCTGGGTTGTTATCTGGGATGCCCAGCTCTCACACACCCCAGCTGGCGAAGTCTTTCCCTTCTCTCCCCTCCCTGTTCCTACTTATTTTCTAGATTGGTGCGCAGGGATCAAAAATCCCTCCTAACACCACTTGGCGTGCATTCTTTCAAACTGGGACAAGTTTGATCTACACACTCTGAAGAAAAAAAATTTAATCTTCTTCTGCATGACCACCTGGCCACATTATAAGCTGGATAGTGGAGAACAGTGGCTGCCACATGGGACAGTAAATCACCATACCATCTTACAATTGGATCTTTTTTGTAAAAGAGAAGGAAAATGGTATGAAATACCTTATGAACAGGATTTCTTTTATTTATGGGAAAATCCTTGGTGGTACCGGGGTGTTCCGAGTCAAGTAAGATTATGATGTTAAGAGATCCTCCTCAGGTTCCCACCTGTTCCAAGCTGCCCCTACACCCAGGGAGGCCTTAAGGGGTCCCACAAAGGGGGAGGTAGTGCCATCTCTGCCTCCACCAAGGGGAAAGGTAACTCAGCTCCTACCCTTGGTGGAAGCAGCAGGGGAGTCTGGACCATCTCTGGTCCATAAGCCCTTTACTTTAGTACAGTTAAAACAAATAATACAGGATCCGGGGAGCTACACTGATCACCCTCCTAAGTATGTAGACACATTCCACTATTTGTGTTTAGCTTGGAAAGATATACATGATAGTCTAAGCTAGACTTTAAATGATTTTGACAAATCCAGAGTGTTAAGAGAGGCACAAAAATTTGCCAATGGGTTACATATTTCAGATCCTGGATATCCAGTGGGTGAAACAACAATGCCTGTGAATGACCCAGGGTAGAATAATAGTTCCTCAGAAGAGAGGTAGGAGAGAGATCATTTTTTAGTATGTGTCCAGGCTGGCCTCAAGGCTACTAGGCAAAAGGCAGTTAATTATTCTAAGGTCTCTGCCATAACCCAGGGGCCCAAGGAAAACCCCACAGCCTTCCTAGATTGGCTCCAGGAAGCAACAGAGAAGTACACCCCTCTTGATCTTTAAGTCCTATGAGGGACAGGTAATATTAAAAGATAAGTTCTTGACCCAAGCATCACCGGATATTAGGAGAAATCTCCAGAGGCTTGTCCAGGACCTTGACACCTCCCTGAATGATATGGTGGCTGCCACTAATTCTGTTTTCTGTAACAGAACCTCTGAGGTTGGGTCTCAGGCACAGGAAAAGGAATGGAGGAAGGAGGTTAGGCACGTCCAGTTAATGGCAGCATTGGCACCCACATTCAGACCAACGGCCAAAGCCCCCTCCATCTTCTTACCACTATATTGTTGGGAATGGTCAATAACCCTAGACTGTTAGAAGCATAAGCTGTGGAGTTGAAAGAGTGCTAGGACGGGGGTCAGGGGTGTTGAATTTGAGTCTTAAAGCTGCTACTACCATTTCCTGTAAACTCAGGCATTTCACTTCATTACCTATGGTTTTGGTTTTACCACTTGCAAAGTGAGAGAGTTGGGGTTGTAAGGAGACAGTGTTGGACTATATGATCTTTAAAATTTTCCTGCAGCTCTACCATTCTTTGAGCCAATAAAGTATAGCTTGATGAGAAACCCTGTGGCAGACCTGAGAAGCACACAGCCTCTGTGGAATATCTCCTACAAATATCTAATTCTTACTAGGCTGCCTTCTTATGTCAGTCACCCATCTGAATTTGCCTCTCCCTGCCACCAATCTGTGCTTTCTTAGAATCTGTCATTTCCATTTAATATTAGCTTAATCCACACACAATACGGAGGATGAGTTTTCCATGTGGGGTAGTGGGGAGGGAAAATAGCCTACACCTTGGCTAGGTAAACTATGACCCACAGGCCGAATCTGGCCCAGTGCATGTTTTTGTACAGTTCATTGTTTTTACAATTCTAAACGGCTGAAAAAAACAAAAATAATAATCCTTCATGACACATAAAATTGTACAAAATTCCAATTTCAATGTCTGTAAATAAAGTTTTATTGGCATATATTCATATCAATTTATTTATGTATTGCCTGTGGATGTTTTTGCACTACAATGGCAATATTGAGTAGTTGTGACTTAGACTATATGGTCCAAAAAGTCTAAAGTATTTACCATCTGGTCCTATACAGGGATGTACTGCTGAGTCTTGGTCTAATCCAGTGGCTCTCTAAGTGTGGACCCCAGACCAGCAGCAGTACCCGGGGATTTGTTAGAAATGCAGATTATTAGGCCCACCCCAGATCTACTGAATCATAAGCTGTGAAGGTGAGAATGAGCAACCTGTGTGTTAACAATCCCTGTGGATGATTCTGATGCATGCTCACATTTGCAAACCACTTATCTCCGCTATTCTAGGGCTCTATTATTCTGTCCTCCATACAATCTTGCAATTGCTAAAACCAGCAAAACCAAGAAGACGCCACAGAAAAAGTCTGATTTCTTTAGGGATCTGGTCCCTGTCAGTAGGTGGGAGACTATTTGTTGTTCGATTGTTCTGTTTTGAATATTACTATTGTGCTCAGATTGATGTGTCCCAGTTACTGATGAGCTGTTTTAACTTAACAGAATGGCAAGCTAACATTTTAGCCTCGTGGGTACACACATTTTAACTCCTTTGAGCCTAAAATTAATCAAGTTCAACATCTTTGCAGTGTGACGGGAAATCATCCAATCAAAATTGAACCCTATCTGTTCATAGAATCAACCAATGAGTGTTGTGAACACAGACCGAAAGAAATTTCCTCAGATAAAAGAAAATGTGCTTCCCTCGGGCCAGATTGCATATTCATGTTCTCTCTCCAGGAAACCAGGGCAAATGAAGAAGTACTAAAGTCCCAAGACGCAAGTTTTAGTGCTAGATCAGTCATTAGTGGTATGATCTTCAGCAAGCTATTCCTCTGGTTTTCTCTTTTTGTGTCCTTATTCCTTCACACTTCCCATGAGCAGTGAGAAGATTAGAAACATATTATAAGTGAACTGCCTTTGAAATTATCATGAAAAAGGAATTCTACACTCTGAAGACCTTATTATAAAAATAAAATCTGAGCCATAAAACTTGGAATTGGAAAATCTTGTCGTCATCTATTGATCAAACATACTTCTTTTTTATCATTTAAAAAAGCTTTAAGTAATATACCTCTATAGACAGTTGGGTCATCTTTCAATTGACAATTTATTTTAAAGTAGTTATTTCAGGCCGGGCGCGGTGGCTCACACCTGTAATCCTAGCACTCTGGGAGACCGAGGCGGGCGGATCATTTGAGCTCAGGAGTTCGAGACCAGCCTGAGCAAGAGCAAGACCCTGTCTCTACTAAAAAAATAGAAAGAAATTAGCTGGACAACTAAAAATATACAGAAAAAATTAGCTGGGCATGGTGCAGCATGCCTGTGGTCCCAGCTACCCGGGAGGCTGAGGCAGGAGGATGCTTGAGCCCAGGAGTTTGAGGTTGCTGTGAGCTAGGCTGATGCCACAGCACTCACTCTAGCCAGGGCAACAGGGTGAGACTCTGTCTCAAGAAAAAAATAAAATAAAATAAAGTAGTTATTTCAAGAAGGTCATGTGTGTGCTATATATTCTGAGGCATTTTATATTGACAATGTCAGCATGTTGGCTTTATACTTAAACCATACCTTGGATGAGTATACTATAAATGGGTCACATTTTCTTTTTATCTCAAAAAAATATATTAACATTGCTTGTTTTATGTTGGCCTTTGTCTCTGGCACTGGGCGCCAAGCTGGGTCCTCTCTCCACTGTTCAATTTCCAGGAGGGTCCTGGTGTCTCTGATGCAGCCTCTGTTACCCTGAGACCTGCAGGTACTGAGAGATCCATGGGGGGGACACTGGGAGACCCCAGAAGCTGGGAAATAGTGACTGTGCGCGGCCGGGTGTCTCAAGAGGAGGGAAGCAGCTGTGGTGGGACCTGGGCCTGCCCGCTTCAGCTCTGGAGTCTTGAGACCAAAATTCAGCAGTGGCACACCTTAGCCCTCAGTCCCCTCTGGCCACAGGATTGGGCTCAGTAGGCAGCTTGGATCCCGGGTGTCCTGTCGTGTCCCTGCTGTTTTACGTTGACCCGACCCAGAGTCCTCTGCACCCACAGCCCAGTGTCTCCCCCAGATTATGCAGAGATGAAGGGAGAGTCATCAGGGGAGGATTTCCACTTGGTGTGCAGGGTTCATGTCCAGGTTCTTTGTGCCCCAGTCCCTTAATTCTCCTGTTAAAAATTAAACTGACACACCACTAAAACTCTAAACAGCATTTGGGCAAACGGCGATTGATGGATAGGGAAGCCCCCAGCCACGGTTTGTGGTTTGGGGTCAAGAAGTTCTTGAAGACAAGGCTTTTATAAGGTGTGTGATGAAGCAAACCAAATTCAATAACGTAGTGGGGAGTTATGTAGTCACCTTATTTGGATTATCCAGGTAGGATAGCTATTTTCGTTATATAATCAGAGCTTTATTGGCATATTGTGTAAGTTTTATTTTCTTCTAAGTTGTAATTTACAAGAAATGAATTTGAGTTAGAATTAGGTTTCCTTAGGTAGAAACCCAGGGCGCTACAGCCGCTTCAGTCTATTTTCCCCCTATTTAATTATTTTAACACTCCCAGGGATACTGTTTTCCCTGAATTCCAAGTATATGGCAACCACGGTCTCAAATTCAAGACTCAAATCCAATTTGCCCAGCCTAACTGTTCTAGGGCCTGTTGGAAATCCTAAATTTTGAGTTCCTTCCCCACACTTTCAAACGCCTACTACCACTCTCCAACTCATAACATTATCAACTGTTTGTCCTTTATCTATTTTTCAAACAGACACAGCATTTTAATTTTTTCACGGAGCTGTGATGGTCTCAAGGTACTTGTTTTCTGTTGCTAAGTATTTCACAAGAGAGGAAAGCAGAGAGTAATCACCTGACATTCCCCTGTAAAAACATCTTTATGATTCTTCTCCTTTTATCTCCCCCTAGGCGCACATGCCTTACCAGAATATACTTAAGTTGAGGTTACCCTTTGGAAACTTTACAGGGTGATATGTCCTCAGCCATCCACCTGTTTTTTCCTGGTCCTGGTTCCACAACTGTCTGGGTATGACCCAAGATGCCCATAGGAGCCGTGTCTCCTGGAGTGTCTAGTGAATTTCAGCCCTGGGCCATCTGCTTCTAGAGGGCAGCCTGAGCGGGGTGGCTGGAGCCTCTTGGGGGAACAGCTGCATGACCTAGTGTTGAGAGGAACTTCCTCTTGTACCCTTCATCTAAAAAAATAACCCCTTGGGACATTAAGGTTTTTATTCCCCAACATGAGCTTCCATTCCTTGGAGACACATTCCTGGTGTTTAGCTAATCAGATGCTGGTATTGAGGGGAAAATGCAGAAATGACTCCTCCCCTCTGGATTCTTTCAGACTTGTGAAGGGAGGAAAAAGTATCCCAAAGGACAAGGAAAATCCACCCAAGTGAGACAGTGCATAAACCTGCAGAACAATTTCCTCTTAAGGCACACAAAGGCACAGTGCAGTGTCTCCTGGGATGGTGGTCACTGAGTCCTTCAATAAGCTGGACGGGGGTGGGAGGACTTCCCAAGTGATAGGATAGTCTGACTTGACACTGGAGTCACAAATGTCTGTGCTGCAGTCAGCACCACCCCTCCCTGGACTTGTCACCTTGAAAAGATTCATTCATTAACTGTAAAATGTGTATCGGTAAAGCCTGAAAAATAATAAAATATTTCCAATGAGGCAAGAAAGAGGTGGCTTTCAGGAAAAAAAAAAAATCTAGTCCTATATTCCATTTATTAAAAATTCTTATTTACTTTTTTTCTTCCCCAGAGTGGATGTAAAGTTCTGAGGTCTGTTCTATTTTGGAGTGATTTGAAACAGAACCCCAGGGCTTAGCTTTGGGAATTCTATCAGGGAGAAGAAATCGGAAAAGTATCTCTATCATTATGGCTGCAGAAAAATGAATACATCTCCGGAAGAAAATGCGGTAGATAAATGGGTGAATTACAAATATTCACCAAAATATCAGTTTCTTTCTTATGCAGGATGGAGAATTTTGACAGTGGATAACTCTGTTTTGTGTCCTGTGATCTGGATATCAGAGTTAATAGCTAAATTTTATGTAACAGGACTCGGCAGTTACTATTCATAGAAATGTTCACACCTGATTGTTTGCTAAATGATTTTTTATGGAAATAATAATTAAATGACATGTTCATTGTTTGAAAGTGATAGATACTTTTGCCTTTCCTGTTTAGGTGCCTTATAATTTTCTTTTCTTCTATAACATAAACACTGAATTTGAGTGATTTTGCTAGAGTCTTCTAACACGGACTGTTTCTTTATGTAAAACTAAGTGAATAACCTTGACTGGGAAGCAGAAATTTGGGCTCAGAGACTCCAAGCAAAGGTCAATCCTGATCTAGCAAAAGGAGGTCACTGAAGGCCCAGTGAGATCTTCCTGGGGAACCTCCCCTCCAGGTGTCTTAGTCTGTTTACACCAAGAAAGGAGCCCTTTATACTGAGAGAAGCTACAGAGCTCTGGAAACCTGGGGATCCACAGGCAGATGTGGTCAGGGTTGGGATGCAAGCAGGGGTGTGATGACCTGAGGGTGTAATTGTTATTGTCCTGGGGCTGTTTTTAGACATTATCAAATAAAATAAACTCTAATTTAGGTTAAAAGTAATTGTATTCTAAAGAAGTTTTAACTGATCAACAGCTAAGTGTACATATAGGAATGACATTCATCGGGTGTTGAGCAGATGCGGGGGATGGGTATATACCCATATAATGAGTGCCATGCGCACCGTCTGGGGGATGGACACGCTTGAAGCTCTGACTGGGAGGGGCAAGGGCAATTTACGTAACCTAAACATGTATACCCCCATAATATGATGAAATTAAAAAAAAGTTTTGTTTTTTTCTTAAAAAAGGAAGTATTGCAATAGAGTAAAAACACTGACTATAACACCTGCAAACATCTCAAAGGTTCAGCAAAGAAGGGCTTTTTTTTCACAGGGAAAAATAAACAAGATTAGGAGGAAGGTGAGAGGAAAGGGCGGGATGGAGGGTGGCAAAATCAGATCCTAGATCAGAGAATGCTTTACCCTGAAGTTAGCCTGTTCTTAGGAGGGGTATAAAGAGGGGTTGCCTGTTGGCTCAGGCTAAAGGAGGGTCTAAGTTCAGAAGCCTAGAAGGAGAGAAACTTAAGGAGAGTTTGGTATTTTGTTCTGATCACTGAAAATAAAACTGTTCAGCAAGTTGTTGATAAGGTAAAAATGCAAATTTCCGGAGTCTGTGTTTGACTTTACAATAGGTGAAAAAAGCATTATCTAAGTCATAGCAGGAAGGGTGTCTGTCTGCAGTTGGCTGCTCTTGCAGAACGTAAAGATGTGGGATTTCTTTACTTGCAACTATTTACCAGGATATCCATCCCACCTTCCCCTGCCATATTTCCTTTTTCTATATGAATCTTTCACTTGGATGTTGTTTCCTTTGTAATAAACGAGTAAAAATTAAAAAAAATTGTTTTATGTTATTAAATACCATGGAGAAATCTGATGTCACATTTATTATTTTCTCCCTTCATTTATTTTTTTTCTTTCAGAATATTACAGAGGTACAAACATTTAGGTTACATATATTGCCTTTGCCCCACCGGAGTCAGAGCTACAAGTGTGCCCATCCCCCAGTGTGCACCACACCCATTAGATGTGAATATACCCATTCCCTCCTCCCCCTCCCACCTGCCCAACACCCGATGAATGTTACTAACATATGTGCATATAAGTATTGATCGATTAGTACCAATTTGATGGTGAGTACATGTGGTGCTTGTTTTTCCATTCTTTGTGATACTTCACTTCATAGGATGGGTTCCAGCTCCATCCAGGATAATAGAAGAGGTGCTAGTTCACCACTGTTTTTTGTGGTGAGTAGAACTCCATGGTGTACATATACCACATTTTATTAATCCACTCATGTATTGATGGGCACTTGGGTTGTTTCCACATCTTTGCAATTGTGAATTGTGCTGCTATAAACATTCTAGTGCAGATGTCTTTTTTATAAAATGTCTTTTGTTCTTTTGGGTAGATGCCCAGTAATGGGACTGCTGGATCAAATGGTAGATCTACTTGTATCTCTTTGAGGTATCTCCATATTACTTTCCATAGAGGTTGCACTAGTTTGCAGTCCCACCAGCAGTGCAGGAGTGTTCCTATCTCTCTGCATCCTCAACAACATTTGTTGTTTTGGGACTTTTTGATAAAAGCCATTCTCACCGGAGTTAAGTGATATCTCATTGTGGTTTTGATTTGCATTTTCCTGATGATTAGAGGTGTTGAGCATTTTTTCATATGTTTGTTGGCCATTAGTCTGTCCTCTTTTGAAAAGTTTCTGTTCATGTATTAAGTGAACAAATATTGTATTGCGTGCTTACCGTATGTCAGGTACTGGCCTATGTTCTATTATCACTTCATTGAAAAAAAATAAAAAATTCAGTGTCTTCCTGTTGCTTACCCTGTACGTGATGTGGTTTGTCAGTCTGGATGCCTTGAAGTTCATCCTCAAACTTCAAGAGTTTAAGAACAATACATCTTGATATATTGTTTAAACAAAATATACAGAGTTATATTTTGTTTAAAGAAAATGTCTTGCCGGGCGCGGTGGCTCACGCCTGTAATCCTAGCACTCTGGGAGGCCGAGGTGGGCGGATCGTTCTGAGCTCAGGAGTTCGAGACCAGCCTGAGCAAGAGCGAGACCCCATCTCTACCAAAAATAGAAAGAAAATTAATTGGACAGCTAAAAATATATATATAGAAAAAATCAGCCGGGCATGGTGGCG
>RJWJ010021756.1:0-27516 GCA_004363605.1 Indri indri | reverse complement strand
GATGTATTTCCATTTATTTATATCTCCTTTAATTTCTTTCAGACATGTTTATAGTTTTCATTTTACAAGTCTTTCTCCTCCTTGTTTCAGTTTATTCCAACATATTTTATTCCTTTTGATGCTATTGTAAATTGAATTGTTTTCAATTTTTTGTCTTCATATTGTTCATTGTTGTGTATAGAAATGCAACTGATTTTATTCATTGACTTTCTATTCTGCTACTTCACTAGATTTGTTCATTAGTTCTAACAGATTTTTTGTGGAATCTTTATGGAGTATTCTGTAAATAAAATCAGGTATCTCTTGATCTTTGAAGAAAGCTTTCAGTTTTTCATCATTGACTATGATATTCACTGTGGGTTATTCATATACGTTTTTTCTTGTGTTAAGGTACTTTTCTTCTGTTCCTAGTTTGTAGATTGCTTTTATCATGAAATGATGTTAAATCTTGATAAATGCCATTTTTGCATAAATTGAGATGATCATGTTTTCCCCCTTTAGTCTGTTAATGTGGTGTATTATTATATTGATCAGTTTTAATGTCTAATCATCCTATATTCTAGGAATAAATCCTACTTGGTCATGGTGTAAAATCCTTTCAATATGCTGCTAAATTTGGTTTTCTGGTATTTGGTTAGGAATATTTGCATCAATGTTCATAAGGGGTATTGGTCTTTAGTTTTCCTTTCATATAGTGTATTTATTTGGCTTTGGTATCACAATAATGCTGACCTCATAAATGAGTTAGGGGGTATTCCCTCCTCTTCAATTTTTTGGAGAAATTTGAGAAGTATTGTTGTTAGTTCTTTAAATGTTTGGTAGAATTCACTGGTGAAGGCTTCAGTTCCTGTGCTATTTTTTTCAGGAGATTTTTGATTAATAAATCAATCTTCTTCCTAGCTATAGGTCTATTCAGATATTCTGTTTCTTCGTGGCTTCATTTTCTTAGATTTGTGGTTCTAGAAATTTGTTCATTTTATCTGGGTTATCCAATTCGTAGGTGAATAATTGCTCACAGTACTCTCATAATCCTTTCTATGCATGTAGAGTTGGTAGTAATGGCTCCATCATTTCTTATTTTACTAATTTTAGTCTTCTCTCCTTTTTCTTAGTCCATTTGAAGAACCAACTTCTGATTTTGTTGATTTTCTCTATTATTTTTCTATTCCCTATATCAGCTTGCATCAATGGGGGGAGGCGCAACAACAATGGCCAGTACCTTTTTGTCTGCACATCTGTGATCAGAAGCAGCAGTCAGTGGTCAGAGCACATATTTCTGATATTTTGGATGATGGGGTCATTTGCCATCCACTCCACCTCCCCACAACATGCATGCAAGCTGCTTCAGTAATACCTGTACAGCTGCCTACCAAGAAGCTGAGGGGTGGGTGAAGGGTAACTGCTGCTCTTGCTAACAGGTGATATTGAACAAAATTAACCACAATTTATTGTCTAAGTCTTTCCCTGAATGTTGCAAGCCTACAACAGACTGCAGAGTTCCAAAATAGTTAAGCAGACAGCTTCTGCCAGTACAATTGTTATCTAGGTGGAGGGACAGATTTCTGTGCTTCCTTCTCCGCTGTCTTTCCAGAATCCTCCTATGCATCTGGTAACTTTTATACTAAATTCTTGTTTTGTCAAATTCTTAATCGTATATTTATAGACTACCTCCTTGCAGCTGAAGTCTTCTCTCTGCTTTGTGTTCTCTCAAACATCTTTTTTCTTCTACTCCCCAAAACACAACAACTACAAAAATTGTTACGTGAATGTTTTTAAAGTCTTGATGAAACAAAGGGGTATAGAATATAGCACATAATAAAAATAAGTAAAATTACATTTTGTCTATTTTAATATTCTTTTTTCATCCTGACATCACCAGTTCTGTGTATTGGTTTGCTAGGTCTGCAGTAACAAAATGCCACAGTCTGGGTGGCTTAAACCAACAGAAATTTATTTTCTCACAGGTCTGGTGATGCTAAAAGTCCAAAATAAAGGTGCCAGCAGGGTTGGATTCTTGTGAGGCCTCTCTTGTTGGCTTGCAAAAGACTAGATGACTAGATGACTGCCTTCTTGCTGCCTCTTCACGTGGCTGTCCCTCTGTGCATCGTGCCACCCCACATGTCCCTACGGATTCTTAAAAAGACACCACTTATGTAGGATTAGGGGCCCACACTAAAGGAATCCTTTTAACTTAATCACCTCTTTAGAAACCTTATCTCCAAATATGGTTACATTCTGAGGTACCAGGGTTGGGACTTTAACATACGGATTTTGTGGGAGAGACATAATTCAGTCTATAACACTCTACTTTCCGTAAGACCTCCATTTTTCCCAACTTTGTGTTTCTCAGATGACCCTTGTCTTCCTTTTCCCCAGATCCCTGTACCACTCCCTAAACTTCTTCATTCTGGAGCTGCTAGAGGGCAAGCCTATATTTCTATACTTTATAGCTCTTACTCTCCCTTCTCTTTGATAGACCTGCCAGGGTGGGAAGAAAGGAAACAGCAAAAGAGTCACATAAAAATATTTTCTGGAAGGTAAGAGCAATGCTGTCCTTGGAATGAATACTTCTATCATTGTGGCTCAAACTGCAGCCAGTGTTGTAAATAACGTTTTCTCCCCTGACTGCTCTATGTGTATCACATTCGGCTGTTTATTAAAACTATTTGCTGCATCTGTCTGCCTTGACCAGTAGGTTGTAAGGTCTTTGCAGACAGAGGCTGTGTCTTATTTGTTGTCGTAGTCCTCACAATCCCTATTTGAAAACCTTCATATCACAGGATCTATCTTCTTTTTTTCTTGCTTTCTTCTTCATACATATAAAAAATGTGAATTTTCTTTAATCAACTTAATAAAAGTATTTCTTCTTTAAAACTTTCAGGCTAAATTTTGCACATTAGGTCGTAAGCTTTGTTCTTGAACGACCTGTCCTTAAACCCTACCTACATTCTTCAAATAACTCAAATTATCTCATACCTGTTTTACAATGTTTGTTTGCTAATCTCATTGCCATTTATCGAAAATAAGCTTTCTCTTCCAATGAGGTAAAATTCTAGCTTATTGGCCGTGAATTTATGTTCCGTTTTTTAAAATTCCTATTTTCTAAAAGTTTAAACAGGGAAAACTTATAACCAAACCTAGATGATTTTTTTGTTAAATCTTATATACATATATAACATATATAATCTCTATTATATATTATAGTCTCTCTTTCTTTTTCTTTTCCTTTTTTTATTTCTTTCTTTCTTTTTTTTCTTTTTTTTGAGACAGGGTCTTGCCCTGTTTCCTGGGCTCGAGGGCAGTGGTGTCATCATGGCTCACCTGCAACCTGGGCTCAAGCAATCATCCCACCTCAGCTTCCCAAGTAGCTGGGACTACAGGCACATGCCACAATACCTGGCTAATTTTTTTCTTTTGTGTGTGTGTGCAGAGATAGAAACTCACTATGTTGCTCAGGCTAGTCTTGAACTCCTGGTCTCAAGCAATCCTCCTGCCTTGGCCTCCCAAAGTGCTGGGATTACAAACATGAGCCACTGCCTGGCCGATAGCCTGTCTTAATACAGCATTTAGTCACTATTCCTTCATCTTCTCACACTTATAAATGGTAAATCCCATCGAAAAGATTGGTATGATTGTAGACATATTTTTTCTTTGGATTTGGGGGCTAAGCAGGCTGTTTGACTGGAACAGATTGTTCAAACGTGTCATCTTTCAGAGGAAGCTTATGAAGTAGGTCCAGATCCAGGCTACTCCAACCAAATATTATTCATGTAGCTTTCCGAATATTAAATAAATCTAAATTATTTTTTCTTCTAATCTAGACAGTCACTATCAGCAATGGAAATTTATTAATAACTTCCCACTCGCTCTTTTTGTATTTAAAAAAATTACATGCCTTCAGAGATAGATACAGGTGGGCTACATAAATATTAACAAAAATGACTTTTAGGGCTTACAGAAGAGTCAACATGACTCCTGCTTCATTTGGACAATTGCCTTTTTTGGAGTTGTGAGTGCAAAGTTATCTTCAGTTCTAATCCCCTTTATCTTAGCCTACTTTTCATCTGTCAGAGAATGTTCTTCCCCTCCTCTGTGCATAGCTATAAAGGAACTCTGTGGCCATCCCTCTGAGCTTTTACAGGTGCTCTTCTCACACTATTAATTAAATGAGAAATATTATTACAGCATTTTTAAAAACCTGTCAAGCAGCTAACACTTTCTGCCCCCCGCCCCCAACATTTGCCAGAAGCAGTTTTGCTCCCACTTACCCACCTGCCACTCCTACCCTCAGGTTGAGAGAATGTTCGTTTGTGCTCGCAGACCAGCACATCTAGAGATGGCGCATAGGCACAGTCATAGGCCTGAAAGGACTGTGAGAGGAATGAAGATTAGAGAAGCAGTACATATTATTCTTGCTTGTAAGCAGTGGGTTTCATGTGAAATAAAAGGAATAGAAAGAAAGAATAAATGTAAAGAAGAGAAGGCAACATGCACTGTTAAGAGATGAAGAAACAAAGTCAATGACAGAAATACATTTGATAGGAAGTGACGAAATAGAGGGATATGTAAACATAAGATTTTTATGTAGGATTTATTTAAATCCTGCTGTCTTTTTAATGGATGGCTCCCTGATTTCTCTTTTTACATTTTCTTAAGTATTTAGCATATGCATACTCCACGACTTAGTTTAAAAAATAGAACAATGACACTTATTTGAAGATGCTGGTGGTTGTTATTTCTGTAGTTAAGACCTCATATGCAGATATTCAAGAAATACAGGATCTTATTGGGCTATGTCCATATCTTTGACTCTTCTAGTGAAAGGATTCAATTATCTTAGCATTAATCTGATCAATTGATATTGAACAGGTTGTTAATCAGTTCAGCCAAGTCTAATATGACAATTAGAAGTTTTTAGGTAAGGCATAGGAGTAATTGTTGCAGGTATTAGAAATGCCAGCTGTCTTATTCTCAAAGTCTGGCAAACCAGATAAATCTACCCCTCCCTACCACCCATATTTTACAAAGGACTAGCAATTCATATGGCTAGAAAGCAGCTTAGGAAGATAAAATGGGATGAGTGTGTGTGTGTGTGTGTGTGTGTGTGTGTGTGTGTGTGTGTCTCATTGATAAGGAAGATTCAGAAAAGATTATAAAATGGCAAAATAAATAGGCCTTTGAGTTTTTTGCCTAGAATTATTCTGTAATCCTGGTCATAGTTACTGAAGCTAAGCAGAGAGGATGATGACCCTTATGAGCACAGACTTTATCTACCATTTGTGAATTCCCTGCCCCTATACAAAGTAGCTTCTCAGTAAGTGATTTTCTAAATCAATCAGGAAATGAATGCATTACTTCTCAAGTACTATCTCTTACAAGTTTTCCTCCATATTCCTTGAGACTTTTTATTCACTTATGTAAAAATATCTGTGGGGAGGATCCTGAGTGACAGTCCTTTGGGCGGACAAATATCGATAGCCATTGAAAGGCATACACAGTGACAAATGGTCTGAGTAATCACTGTCAAAAGACTGTATCTATGGGTGGAAAAATACACAGATTCTCATTGCCTGTCAATCTTTGTCTTCACCTTCATGAAAAGTTGTTGAGTCTTAGAAACAGTTGCTTTTGATAGAAGTCAGATATTGGCCTCAGGCAATCTAGTGTCTCCTTCCTTACTTCATTAGGAAAGCAAACAGAAAAAGTTTACTTCAATTAAACTGCAGCTTGCTGTCCAGGATAACAGGGGTCAAGTTTCTTAAAAAGTCACTTACAGGCATAGGCTGTGTAACATTTACACATTGGAGCCAGGTAGACTTCTGACACCCAGTCTGTTTTGCCAAGATGACTATGATTGGTCTACAAGCCCAGCCTATGTGTTTATTATCCTCACTATTTAAAAAGCTTTAGCATTGTGATTCTATTTTATTCAGCACCTGCTAATTCAAGGAAAAATAATATTTTCACATTGATTGATGGATTGATTTATTAATTAATTAAAAATATGTTGTAGTCATAGTACAAATGTATCTTAGTTTAGGAAATGCTCAATCCAAAAGTAATATATATTATAGTTTCTGTCCTTAATATGTTTAATATATAACTTAAAATATAATATTTAATAGTAAGCACATTTAGAAAGCTCAAATAAACCAAACTTTTGTTTCGTGGAAACTAGACCTTCCTTTAGTTTAGTATGACAGAATAATCCAGATATTTTATACTTGGCAAAGATATAAACTATCTTTAGGCAGATATTTAAATGCAATCCACAGTTTATAACTGGAAATAACTATTTATTTATTTATATTCTATGCCATTCTAAAAATGTTTTTTGGTGGAGAAAAATAATTACCAAATACATGATTCAAATTCACATTTGTTCTAATTAACAACTTTTAGCTTTTTATTTGTACATATTTTATTTTTGAAATTTCATTAGAAGCACTTACACCTGTCATTAAGATATAATGTTTGAGTGTCTCACGTTTCATATTTCCTAGTAGGGACTTTGATTCAGTAAACATTTCTGTGGAGAAATATGTATGTGTAAAGATAAAATATCTTTCATCTAATACATCAGTCAAAGTTAAAAAAGCATTCCGACTGGTAAATTTTATTATTGAATTATAGTAATAAATATATCTAGTGGGCTTCAATTTTTTTTTTTTTTTTATTTTCCTATTAGATGTAACTTGACATAGCAAAGCTTTCCTTCCTTTCACGTGTGGGAAGAGTTTTAGGCTCCTGTGCCATTCCTGCCTGTACACTTTTGCAGTTGAGGTTAATCACTTTTTCCCAAGGCATCTAGGCTGTTGTCATCCAACAACTACCCTATTCATATATCCTTACACATTAGCTCACTACCAAAGTCCAGCAAAATCCTGCGTTTACATTGAGGAGAAATTTATGCGTAAATTCTCATGTTGCATTTCTAACAGGGCTCTGGTGCTTTGGCCTGGCAGAATCCATTTCCCTCCTTCCTGTAAAAGCAATTAGCTTTTCACATGGGGAGCTTCCACTCCTGCGTTCTACTTGGTTCCATTTCTGCTGTCAACTATGAAGTCTTCTCTACCCCAATTAGGGTGACTAAGCAACTCTTTCCCAGCAGTTTGAATACGAAATACTCTCTAATGCAAAGGTGGAAAGAGATTGGAACTCACATGTCCTAAGGAGGAAACCTGAGGAATCTCTCCATTAGTTCTTGCCTCCAACTTCCCTAAAGCTTCCTCGTATTTTACTTTCCTAAGTCCTGGGTGTCCAACTCTTTTATTTTTTAATTTAATTCTATGGTTTACCTTCTTCGTGAAATGTCAGTTCCATTATTTTCCTTATGTTAGCCCCAGTGGAAATTTTCTGTTGTTTTCAATGAAGAGTGAACGGTTATAAATTCTTTTTAGACTCTGTTTTTAGGGTTCATTTATTATTTATTTATATTAGCTTTGGAACAAGATAATTGGGCCCAATGGTTGTAAACCTTACCTAAAACTCATGCAGCATATACATAAAATTAGCCTCGAAACAAACCTTTCAGTTTTTATACTGGGCCATCTTTTTGAGAAGTGTACTCTGTATATGAACATTTCTTTTTATTGTCTTATAATGTACTGGGTAAATTATAGTTTAAAATCCTCTAGACCCAATATTCTGAGAATGATTTAGTTGTCACATACATGGTTTTAGATTATATTCTTTAACTAGTTTTTAAATCTGTAGGTGTCACTGGTATATGCTATGGGCTAATCTCAGCAGGATACTCTATTGTCTTTTTTGAACTTGAAGAGACTTTGATTTCCAAAAAATTTCAGCAATTTCACAAAAGATTCCTATTTGTCAAAGAAAATTCTAGTAATTTACTTTTTTCAGGGCAAATGTTGAAAACAAGTACTTTTTAATAAAATAAAACCACTTTTCCATTTAATTACAAACAGATTAATTAACTGAGTGAATTCTATTTTTCTTTTATTATAAAATTACAGTTTTCAACATTGACTTCAAAAGGTAATATTGGGGTACTTAAACTTAGTGATCTCGTTTGGCAATTTGATGATTTTGCTGTAAAGCAAAAGAGGGCCTAAGTATTGATTAGGTTTATGGTTATAAGAAACTGACTTCCTATGGGAAAAATTTTTAAATGAAGTAATTTTATGTAGTAATTCCTAATCAGCAGGAATACTTATTACTTTTCAAAAAGAATTATCTTGAAATTGCAAAGCAATTATATAAATTTGCTTGTTGTTTTTTCCTTATTGCAGATATTACTCAAATCTTAAAATTCAGAATACTTATGTGCATATAAATGTAGAACATAAATATGTATGGTAAAGACCAAGTTAATTTTATGTAGTGGTTTTCATTTTATAAAATCAATAGCTAATAAAATCAGCTACTTATTTGAATCAATATCAAAACCAATTGCATATTATTATAAAAGAAACAAACAGATCTATAGTGGAATGCTGGAGAATCAGTCATGCCATTTAGATATGTGTTGTGTTCATTTACCCAGTCTTCTGAAGTCCCTCTTCCTTAAGAAAATATAACAAACACACACACACACACACACACACACACACACACACACACACACACATGCAAGATTTTTCTGCAGCCTTAAAGTCTTTGATGACTTTCTCCATATCCCTTCTAAAGTTGCAGAACCATTGATGATGCCCCCATGTGAATCCTGGTTCTAGTACTTTCCTTTGAGAATGCATAGGTAGTAGATACACATTTGGCTTTACCTCTGCAGAGTCTAAGGCAACCCACCATAAAACACTGCATTTACATGTAATGCCCAAACCAGCTGTAAACTTGAAGGCTCTCTTTAGTCCCTCCAAACTCTAAAATTGTATAATTCTGTTATTCTACAAGGAAATATTTCAGCTTCATTGCCAAGATATAACCACTGGAGCTATAATTCTGCAAATTCAGCACAGACTAAAAATTTTTGGTAATTGCTAGAGCTATGTCTCAGACAATGGTAGAAGCAGTCAAGGCAGAAATGGCTAGACGTGGAGGTCAAAGTATTTCCAAGAAGGTGGATATAAACAGGAATATAGGCAGAGAGGCAGGCAGCATCAGCAAGATCTGGAGTTTGCATAGGTGTCTCTGTACTTGGGAATGCCTGCTTTGGATTTTGATTCAGGGATGATCCTGGGAAGAATCAGGAATGTTTGACTAGAACAATGGAAGGGACAAGAAAATCACTAAATCTCAGGATTTGGGTATCAAAGTAAATCGAGATCAATTATTGGGTTAGCTTATAGCTCTTTAAATACCCTTGATCAGGATTACAGGTAACTGCTGGCACTAAGTGGCTCCAGCTTCATGAATGAAAAGGAAAATGTGGGAGGGGTTCTAGAAAATTCTGGTAACACGTTCTTCAGTCAAATTCTATTAGCGATACTCTTAGCTTTCAAGTTTAAAATAAAATTTAAAAAAATTATTGAATGGGTGTGCAGTTGAGAAATCTTAGAAACTCTCTTACAGTGATTTTTATGAACTTTTAAAAAATTGAATCATTAAATTAATAGATTCAGATGACTATTTCCTGAAGTGTGTTCAATTATGTATAATCCAGTGTTCATGTGAATATGCTCATATATGTAAACTTTCAGTGGAAAGTCATATAATCAATGCATTTACTATAATAAAATCTGGGAAAATGAATTATATGATTTTTATTATATAATATTCCTATATCCACAATTATATATTTTGCCTCTTCTCTTTCCCCATTTTTTTGTATTGCCACTGGGCCAGACAGTAGCAGGGGAGGTTTATACTATCTTAATTTCGGTTTAATTTTAAGATTAATGTATAACAATTCAATTCAGTACAGAATTATGGAGTGTCCTCTGCACACACTGGATTATCTGGGGAGATGTGGAGAAATCCAAGTTAAGTGTGAAAACGTGTTCTCTGCCTTCCAGGAGTGTACAGTCCTGTTCAGAAAAATAACTTATGCACACTAAGTAATTAAATAACAATACCAAGACCATATTTAATAAAGTGAAAAATTAAATATTACCAAGTACCATAATTATATGGTTCAAAGTGTTACTCTTGTGCAGAACTGCTAGCCAGGGTAAATTGATCATTTTGAGTATCTCACTGAAAGAGTACAAGAATAAAATGTATCTTCCAGGTTTGGTCACCTACCTCTTTTTAAAACTTAGTCGAATTTCTAAGTATGCAGTATTATTAACCCTCGTTTTCTCTTGGTTTGCCTGTAACTGCATCTCTGTCTCTTGATCCTTATGTTTTTACTTAAGTATGACATCCTGATTAACTAGAAGTCAGACTATAGCTATCACTACCATCCAGAATGTATTTTTGAAGACAAGAATAAGTAGAAAAAACACTGGTACAGAGCCCAAGAATAAGTAGAAAAAACACTAGGTACAGAGCCCAGTTGTTGAAGAAGGTGAACTATATTTGGCATCTTAACCACACTGAGTATGAAATTCCAAAACCTATAAAAAGATGCAAGCATCTCTGTGTACAGGTGACCTGTGACAAAGGGAAGAGGCTAAACACCTATAAATTTAGGACAGTGTTTGAACCCTTCCATATTGGAGCAAATAAGTCTATGTACATACACCAGAAATCCTGAGAAAGTCATTGTTATACAATACAGTGAAACAATTGAAGCTTGCTGGAGTGCAATACATGTGAATTAAAGAAAGTGATTGATATATTTTATAATTAGTTATAAGAAAAACTGTTAAAATGAAAGCATGTTTTTAGAGATTAAAGAGATAATTTTCACTTAGTCGAATATTTTCTTTGAGGCACACCACGTTCTCTGGAGAGACTAGGTAAAAGAACCATTACTGTATATCTAACAGAGAATATTTCCATATTAGAGCATGAAACTTCAAAGGAGATATATTTAATGACCCATCATTAGACTCAGTGCTGTCCCTCGCTGACACTATAAACAATTTTGATTTTCCCAGTTCCTCTATCTGTACCTGTGACTTCTCTTGCTACACTTGTTTCTCTTTGCATGACTCATCATATGAGGTCTTTAGCTCCCATGCAAGTCAGGGACGATTGGCAAGTCCTCACACCCTGAATCTGTCTTAACTTCTTCCTCAACCCAGCTCTTTCATTGTATGCACCTCAGAAGTCTGTTCTTTGCTAACTACATGATAAACTGACCCCATATTAATGGCAAGCAGGTATTGATAGAGCAATGTGTAGATTTTAAAAGATTCTTCTTTGTTGACTATTTTCCCTAAAGGTAGAAGAGTCAGAAAAGTCAGGGAGTTTTTTTTTTTATGACAAGTGGAATTTCTGCTTAAATACCTAGAGTTGGTGTGTGCTTCCTTTACTTGTGCATGTGACGAAACCTGATTAACCTTTTAAGCAAATCATAGAGCTGATGAAGAAACATGGCGCAATGTCTGAAGGGTTAGCTAAAATTCCCTCTGACATCCTCACTGATATTTTCCACACTCTGTTACCTGAGAGAGGATGATATTCACATGTTGCTGATGTTGCTATATTTAAATAGGAAGCTAGTTGATGAGAAGCAATGAGATATGCCTTTGTTTGTCTTCTAGTTGAACATTTCCTTGAACATCCTTGAACATTTTGAGATCTCCAAATGTATTTACACAAATTATGTGTGAGCCAGAGCAGCCAGTCTGAAGGGAATGATACTCGATAGCAAAAACATCTTTCACATTTCAGCAGCCATCCAGATAAATAAACAGCTTCTAGGGCTATGCTTTTATTTATTTAATTAGTTCATCACTGCCAATCATTTTGTAGTTTCCAGTGGAGTATTCTCATAATTATTGGAAAGAGTCTGTTTAGTCCAGACCGTTGAGCTTTGAGTGTATTCAGTTGAAAAGGGACACAGTGACATGCAATGTGAGAGCCAGAGATGGATGGATGCATATGTGACTAGGCTACTGACTCTGAAAAATTCTTCAGAATCGCTTCCCAACATAGCCGTAGTCAACCCTCTCTGCAATTCCCCTGTCAGGTGCTGAAGACACCTTTCCATTATTCAGGGCCTGGTGCTCCTGAGGTGTCCTCATTCTGTTTCTTCTCCCTTCAGATGTCTAGTGTTTGATCATTTTTCTGTTTAATAGCACCTCCCCTGGAAGGTAACGTCTAGGAAATAAAGGCAAAATTCAAACAAATCAGCTGTATTGTGTGGAGGACACAGCAGACGCACTGCCTTCATTCTCGGCAGTGCGGTTCTTTCTTCTATTCTCTTCCTCTAAATCCACACTTCTAAATCCCTCCTTCCTTTGTGCAAACTGTTTCAACAAACTCTCAGGGAGACTTCAGGGCTTCAAGATGAAGCTTCTTTATGAAAAATACTGAGGACGTTCTACATGTAAATTCTCTGGACACAAACTGGTAAAAATCTCCCCTTCTCCTTAGGAGATTTGTTTCAAGACCCCCAGTGGATACCTGAAACCACAGATGGCATTAAACCCACAAATTTAATACGTTTTACATCTTACCTAAGCACTTTTCATGCATTGTGGCCATAACTTTTGCAGTTTGAAACGTGACAGCAAAACTAACATGAATTTCTTTTTTCCTTCTTTATAATTTCACGTACAGATTTGTTCTACTGTAGGTCTTATCAAACTCACCATGTGATTTTTTTTTTCTTTGCTTATTCAGTCAACAACGTGTACCTCTTTACTTTAAAGAAGAACTTTATGGCTTCTCTTTGGCATATCCGAATTGCCAGCATCACTACTTATTTGCCTTGGGGCCATTATTAAGTAAAATAAGGGTTATTTGAATAAAAACACTGCAATACCACATGGTCTTTCTGGTAATCAAGATGACTCCTAAGTGGCTAATGGGGCAAACACGGTGGCTCATTCCTGTAATCCTAGAGCTCTGGGAGGCCGAGGCAGGAGGATCGCTTGAACTCCTCCTTGAGGTCAGGAGTTCAAGACTACTAAGTGGCTACATGAAGGAGTGTCTATAGCCTGGATGTGCTGGACAAAGGGATAATTCTTGTCCCAGGCAGGACAGAGCAGGACTAGCATGAGATTTCATCATCTTACTCAGAATGGCATGCAATTTAAACTTATGAATATTTATTTTTGGAATTTTCCGTTTAATATTTTCAGACTGTGGTTGACAGAGGGTCACTGAAACTACGAAAAGTGAAACTGTGGATAAGGGGGGATGACTGTACTGTGTACACAGCATCAGCAGTTAGTATTTGTGTGTCTTTAACCAACATTTTAATCTCTGCGGATCTCAGTTGCCTTATCTGCCTACCTGGGGAGAGTACTTGAATGATAAAAGGACACATTTCAAATTTCAGGTAGATGGTTATTTATTTTGCACCCACTACATGCTGTGACAGGAAATGAATTAATCTGATTTTTTTGGCTAGTTTCCAGCCTCCATTTGCTTTTTTACTTGTTAACTCTAATTTTCTTAATTAATTATGTTAATATCAACAGTAACATTGGTACCAATAAAAAAATGTATAAAGAAGGCATTAGTAACTTCCTCTAGCTTCACCCTCCAATCTCTAGACCCTGAAATAATTAAATTTAATCCATTTAATAGCTTGTATATTCTCTTAGATATAATATTTTCCTTCATGTTCAAACAAAATAGACAGCCATGTGAACATGATCAAGAAAACATAGATATACTTCACTTCCTCATCTCTTTCAGGATTCTCCTCAAATATCTGCTCTTTGTCCCTCAGAGAGACATTTATTCTCCACCATCATTGTCTCATCAGAAATTCCATATATGCGACTACATTGCTTTATTGTTTCCTATAGCACTTATCATCATTAGATATACAGTTTACTTATTTATTTTATGTATGTGTATGTGAGTCCCTTCCCCCTAAAATATAAGTTCCATGAGGGTCAATGTTTTTGACTGTTTTGTTTTCTGCTGTAACCCAGTGCTATAACAATGCCTAATAGTAAGTGCTCAAAAATTATTTGTAGAATGAGTATATACATTATGTATATATATTAAATATATGTAATTTAGGGGGTAGTTATTTTGTTTTTTAAGTGGGATGATACTGAGTGGGTAAGTATACAGCTTGCTTTTCATATTAAACAACCCAGCAGGAAGAATAGACATATATCTCACTTTTCAAATTTTTAGGTATATACTATTCCACCATATAGATTCCACATTATATTTAAGTACTCTATTATTCATAGATACCTAGTTGTTTCATTTTTTTCCATTCAGAAACAATATAATAAACTTTCAATATTATCCTTATATACTGGTGATTGTATTTCTAAAACATAATAATAGCAGATAGCTAAGTTTTGATTGCTTTCAGCCCAGAACTTTTCTAGACACTTTATATCCACAAAGTCATTTATTTTCCCAACAGCCCTATACAGTAGGTAGAGTTATTATCCCCATTCAGCTGGTTACAGTGGAGGGAAATGAGGCACCGGGAGTTGATGTAACGTGCCCAGAGTCATATGGCTGCTAAGAAGCTAAGCCAAGAATCAAACTCCAGAAGTTGGCATCCAGAGACTGCTTTCTTAATCATTATATTGATGACAAATGTGTGATTGACTTATCAAGAGAATACGTGTTTTAAGTGTAATTGCTACTGCCAATTAATTTCCAAAAATTAATTCTGTCATCAATAATAAAAAAGAATATCTGTTTTTCTTTATCTTCTTCTGGAAATTGTTTCTGTTTTCATATCATTTTAATATTTTTTTAAAAATTTCCAGAATTAATGGGTTAAAAGAAAAGCTCTTTTGAGTACAACCTTTCATGAAGATTAATCTTGTGGTTGGGAATTAAAGCTAGTATACATATATATTATTTTACCAGTAGAAAATGCCTGTCACAAATGCCTTCAGTGAAATGGGAATGAGACTAATTGCTATTGGTTACACAGTCATGTACCTCTAATTTACTATTCAGGATACAGAAATAAAGGAACACTTATTCCTAGCAATGAGGCTGTTTCTAACTGTCAGTTCCCTTTCCTTTATGTGGGATAGGATGAATCAGACCTTGAATGTCAGATGCCTTGTTAAAGAGAAAGGAAGGTAAATGCATGGCAGTGAAATCATAATGCCAAGCGCACTTGGGCTGTCGGTGTTTTGGGGCTGAATTAGGAATTCACTTAGTCTGCCATCCGAGAGGTTTTCAAGAATACAATTGTGGCTGGGTTTATTCTGAGTTGGATCAAATTCATCGTATTGAGGCATGAAAATAATGTGATCCTTTAGCAAACAACAGGTCATGAATGAGAAATGAGACAAAATTTATTCACTTGTAGAATTGCCAGCCTGTCGTGAATAATTTCTATCCTTAGGGTGACTGTTTAGTTTATTGTTCAAGTGGAAGGATTGCTACCAATAATTATACTGAGACGCCAGACAGACACTGAGACCTTTCCAAGTAAACTGAGATGCATGATAACTCTACATATCATAGAGCTTCATTTTCTACTTCTCCCACATTTATGCCTCAAAGTCTACTTGGAAAAAATATTGGATAAGTGATGGACAGTAGTATTTTCTATCTCATTCATTTTTTTTTTCTGTTGTTCCTTGTCCCTCTTTCCTTCTCTCATTTGATATTTTTCTGCACTGCCATATTCTTTTATTTCAAAAATACAATATTTCTATTTCTGATTGTTAGGTTTATAAATAAGAGAAAAAGATGACCTGAAGTTGGCTGTGGGTTTCTTGGGTTCTACTGTGGATGGACCATGGAGCAATGGTCCTGTCCTCTTGGTTTTTCCTATGCTTACCCTTTTTTCATCGTTTTATTACCTGGAATTTCTGTCTCATAAAATCCAGTGTATGGGTTATTTCTAAAATAGAAATCCTTCCAATCTATGAAAACAAATAGATCTGAATATTTTAAAGGGGGAAGGGGAAGAGAGCAAGGGACAGGGACTGAACTCAATAGTAAAAGGAAGAAAGAGTGAGAAAGCTCTCCTGACAGAAATGATCAAATCCTTTAATCATAGCTAGTATCAATTTCCTATATCATATTAAGTTATTTCTGGAACCATGTTAAATGAATAAGATCTAAAATAATTTACCTATAAGTTTGAAGAGAAGTAATATTTGTTTTCTGAAGCAATTATTTGACCTATGAGCTGCGAAAATACTTCTTCAAGTTAAGCATTAGGATAGTGAAGAAAAAGCAAGTTCTGCATATACAGCAAAAGATTGCGCTCACCATAAATGCACACTTCATGAAAAGTGAATAGAAGGAAGAATTGTTATTATTATTACTTTGTTTTATTCTGTATGCATAAAATTATCAGCACTTTCATCCCACAGTGTAGCCATGAGCAAGACTAGAAAATGTACTTGCTTTGTATTCTGCTAGCAATCTCTAGATTTTCCCTACAACTGTGGAAAGTAGGGTTTTCTGTATTACTGTTTTGCCATAAATTAAAAGTATCTCCTACATACTTTTCAATAGGATATGTAAATAAGCCAATTTTATTACTTTATTTACCAAGTCAAGAAACTGATTTTAGGGGTAGAGGGATGAGTTGTATTATTTAATCTTACTTTGGTGAGTAAATGAACATATGGGTTTAAAGATGTTGGGAGACAGAAGAAGACACTTGAGGGTGTGTCAGAAGAGCAATGTTCTAGGATATGTGTAGAATGAAAACTGACACATAGTAGGTACTTGACAAATGCTTGTTGAATGATCGAGTTTCCGGGCCTGCCTGAAATATCTGTGTGACATGTGGCAACACATACAGCCCTCGTACTCAGCATTGCCCTCTACAAAGTGAAGGTGTCAATGATCTCTAGGGATTGTTTCCTCACTAAAACTTTATGATTCTTAATAATTAATAACAATGAAAATAATAATAGGAATTAGTTCCAAAGGACCACAGATGCTCAGGTAAACTATAGACAGTTATTAGAACTCTAATATGATAATCTGATAAAACTATCCCTTAGAAAATAAATCATGTATTCTGAATTTGAGGGAGAAAAACTAATTGGGCATATATGTGCACCTAAAAAAATTCCCCCAAATCTCATTAATAGGAACATACAACAATGCAAATTAGCACCCATCTCCTTGAAATACTTATCTGTGGAGATATGGTTATTTACAATTAAAAAAGGCAGCTTTCCTTTTCATAATTTTTGACTGAGGTTCCAGAGTCTAACACTTTCAGTATGTATGTTAATTTTAATAATTTATAATCAGACCTTTTAATTTGTGGCATGCATCCTGTTTTTTTCCTTCATTTAATTTCTAAATGGATTCTTCCTTTAAATTATGTACATCGCACAAAATATTTATTTATTCACCAAGTACGGCATTCATAGTAAAGGAACACACTAGTAGGAAGTAATCAGTAGTTATTATTATCCCTAATTCTGTTTTCTTCTCTGGGGTTTTGTTTGTTTTTGTTTTGTTTTGTTTTTAATCACACAGATACCCAAGCTTCTCTAGGCTAACTAGCTGAACCAACAACTGACACTGTCATACCTAATTTTAGGGAAAGCTTGATGGTCTTTCTGGGCTAGATATTAACAAATTTTTTTTCTTTCTTAGATCAGTAAAAACAACAAAATAAAACAAACACCCGAAGTTCTAACAAATAGCATTTTTGGGAAATATGGGAAAAATTAGAATTTAAAAGATGGAATTATGTAAATCAGTGAAATTGCAAGCACAGTTTTATTACTGAGTGTAGCTAAGTATCTGTCCAGTTGCCATTCCTGGAATTCACTCGAGAAATCCCATTTCAGTGATTGTCATGCAAATAAGGTAGTTATTTCTCTGTTCATTTACAGAAAAGAGAAGATTGACATACCCTGAGTCCTGAACTATGGGGCGGGTATATAGTTCTCATTTCTCCAGGTGACCCCTGCTCTGAGGGTTGGCAGCCCTGCAGAATTCTAATTGTTCCATTTTTACAATATCGAAATTATTTTATAACTTTGGTAGTAATGATGATGACAACAATAGTATGGGGAAGTTGATAGCTCATATGTAGTTGATCCCTTACATAGCCACACTGTACATCACTAAGAATCAAACTTCTCCCGTTTTTTAATACACTGTCTGCTGTTTGGTTTTAAAGAACCTTGACTCATCAAGCAGAGCAGGCAGATGGTAATCTCCATGAGAGCAGAGACTATGCTAATTCTTTTATCCACAGTACTTGCCACAGTGCATAGTGCAGATTTATGTTTTCAATAAATATTTGTTAAACAAATCAAATATGTAATATGTACACACACACACACACACACACACAAGGATTACAATCTACTTGCTTATAACTTGAAAGAAATCAAAGCAAGTTTTAAGGAATGCCCACAATGAATGATATAGAAATCAGAGTGGTGTCTGAATGAATGTAAGGAAACCTATTTATCTTTTCGTTTCTTCTTTTTGTTTTGTTTTGGTTTGGTTTTTGTTGTTGTTGTTTTTCTTCAAGACAGGGTCTCCTGGGCTCTCTGTCACCTGGGCTAGAGTGAGAGTGGCATCATCATAGCTCACTGCAGCCTCAAACTCCTGGGCTCAAGCAATCTTCCAGCCTCAGCCTACTGGCATGTGCCACCATACCTGGCTAATTTTTCTTTTTTTTTGTAGAGACAGGGTCTCACTGTTGCTCAGTCTGGCTGCGAACTCCCGGCTTCAAGCAATCCTCTGGCCTTGGCTTCTCAAAGTGCTAGGATGAAAGGAATGAGCCATTGCGTCTGGCCTTCTCATTTCTTTTTGCTGGAAACTTTGGAATTAGCTAGACTTGGCTTCGAACCTGAGTGCTACACTGACGATGTAAATATTTATCCTCCTGGCTTTCTCTTCTTTAACATGAGGTAGTAACACTTAACCTTACTAAGGGTTGTTGTATTGATTAAATATGCATAGAAAGCCCCTAATACATTGTGTGTCTAGATGAATGGTCATTGTAGAGCTTGCATGAGAATTAGAGTTGGGGTGGGTTTTCTGGGTGTTGGATCAGATGCTTTTCAAATATGGCAGTCAGAGAATGTGGAGTGGAAGAGGCTGGAGGCAGGGAATTTCTTTAGTAAATATGGTGTGGTTAAGGTAGGGTTATGAGTGTAATAAAATATTCTCTGTTGAAGGATTTTCTCTTTGCAAGTCTGCATAGAGTTAAGGTATAATAATCTCCCTTCACCCCCTCTACTCAGTCTTTGGCTATATGGATCATTGATTCTACTTTGTGTTTGGACTTATCTTACCCCAAAGCCATAGATGACTAGAGAAATTCTGGGTTATTTGCATTGCTTTTTATACTTTCTTTCTTTAAGTCAGATCTTTCTACAAGTCTCTTGTCTGTATCCATGTAATCATGAAGCTGAGTTGGACTTTTTTTCTTTTTTTTCTTTCCCCGTTTTTTTTTTTTTTCTGAGACAGAGACACTATGTTACCCTGGGTAGAGTGCAGGGGCATCATCATAGCTCACTGCAAACTCAAACTCCTGGGCTCAAGTGATCCTCCTGCCTCAGCTTCCTGAGTATCTGGGACTACCAGCATGTGCCACCACGGCCGGCTAATTTTTTTTCTATTTTTGGTAGAGATGGGGTCTCACTCTTGCTCAGGCTGGTCTTTAACTCCTGACCTCAAGCAACCCTCCCAAGTAGGCCTCCCAGACTGTTGGAATGACAGGCATGAGCCACTGTGCCTGACCTTGAGTGGGACTTTTAAAGCAAAACTTCAGTGTGCTTGTGACCTAAAATGTGTAGCCAATCCACATGGCAAAGCTACTTAGCATTGGATGAGGAATGATGGTGCCACTGCTCACGTGCTGTCATAGGAATCAGGTTTTGTTTGCTTGCTTTTGGTATCCAGATCACGAGCTTATCATTCTGTAGTTTAAGTCCTTGTATTTCATGAAAAGTTGTTTAATATTGTGGCAAGGAGATTTTCACGTATTATCTAACTTCTCTCTTACTCAGGAATATAAATGTACATTCTCATAGTGTGTATAGAGTGATGCTATAATTTGAAAACTATAACCTACCAGGTTTATTTGAAGAAATTCAGGTAGCCAAAGAATCCCTATCTATATATGGTTGGAACAAAACCAGACTGCACAAGTTGGATCATTCTGTGTACGTAGGCAGTTCAGAATGACCGGCATTCTGTCTTTTGCTTGTGTTGTGTTGACCCAGGCTGTGTTTCTTTGAAGCTGAAGAAATTTATGAGACATGGCTAAAATAGTTCTTATGCTTGGCCACTAATAATCAACACAGACAGCCATGTTATCAGTAAACCCCAAGTGACCTGAATCTATCACAGTCTGCCTGTGGCCAGCACTACAGGTCATTTTGTACAGGTTATGATGCATTTGACTGACCATGTTTGGCTAAGCTGGCTGCTTCAGGTGACTGTCTTGTTTCCATTAAAGCACTTGTATTAGGAAATTACCTGAAACCTGAGAAGCTATTTTCTTTACTATTAGAATCTAAATAACAGGTGGACCCTGGTGATTATTATACTGCTTTCACATTTTCCACTAATACCTTCAGGCCAGTCAGTGGCATAACTAGGGTGGGTTTTTGCTCTGTTTGCATTGCCTATTTTCAGGGTCACAAACCTGTCCTTTCTGTAACTTAGGGGCTCTTTAGTGACCCATGTTTCACTGTGTTTGCTCTACAGCAGATGTCTGACTCTTTAAAGTTTCCCTTGAGCAAGATATCCTGTCTTTCCAAATACATTACAAGTAGGTGCAAGAATTTCACATTTTCTTCTTTCCACTCCAGGAATCAGTGATGGATGGTCAATACAGTATGTTTTCTCTCTTTTATATTTCCCCCCTTTTGTTGCCTAACCCTTTATATGTTGTCACTCACTTCGTTCCTAAATTGTATCTCCCTGGTGTTGTAAATACTTAACATACAATGGAAGAACTTTTCGCTTTCTTTTTCACATTTTCACTTTGGAAAAAATCCATCAGTATTGACTCTTGAATCATGAAAATGATCCCACTGTCACTGAATTATAGCACCATAGAAAGTTAGAGCTGGGAAGGAGCTAAGTTGTATTTCTCTTGCATCCATGCTTCCAGTAGAGAATCTCTTGGCTTCTTGTAACTGCATGAAAATTTCCTCCCCTCGCCCCCACAGCTTCAAATGTCATAAAGCATGTCACGTGTTCTTGATGTTTAGGGTTTTAAGTCAAAACCCCAAACATCTATTACATTGAGCCCATTCAACCTCTAAGACTATGCTGCAGCTATTTTAGCAGCTCTAAATGGTACAGGAGGCATTTCCAAATATAAGCATTTTCTACCTGAAGGCTTAGGGAATGTCATTTGAAGGGCAGAGGAATGATCCATATCAAAAAATATTCTTTGTCTACTGAAAAGAGACTTTTTTTTCTCTTTGTGGAGTAAAAAGATATTGTCCCTTATACATATATTTGAGAAATGTACTAAACTGTTATCTCACATACTGGCATCTTAGTATAAATTGGTTCAGATCATCTATTTTTCTTTCCTCTATTGTTTTACTTAGAAGAAGAAAGTTCTTAGAGATCAATAATCAAAAGAAAGATTTAATGTGGGTTCTGGAAATAAGGATGAGGACGTTAAATTTAGACTGAAGAGTGGGGTAATGGAGACTAGTATTAAGTAAGGCACTGAAACCACAGTACACAAAATTTAATTATTCCCAGTAACAACTTCCAACTGCTCATGTTTCTCTACCTTGAGATTAAGAAGAGGATCTGTCCAGTACTTTATAGTGACAACGTGGCAAATAAAGGACTATGACTAGTATGGCTGATGTCAGGAACTTATCTGCAGCACTAACCATATACAAAGTCACTCCATCCCTTCTCAGACACTTTCTCCTGGCATTTTAATACTCTTGCTATTATTTTACATTTATGTAGTCCATTTCCCTGAGAAAAATTACACCTTTCAAATGTTGACTTAGTGTTATCCTAGCCCTGTTAGTCATTGTTTATCCAGCCAATACTTATTTAGCTTCTTTAATCTTTTTTCCATAAACACATCATTCCATTTCTTTCATCATTTCAGTGCCATCCTTTGTAATCAGTCCAATTTCTCAACACATTTCAAGTGTGGAAGAGCCTGCTGCTATATTTTAGCCTACCCACAGTCAAGGAAGGTGGGAGTCATTTCTCTACGTTTTTGCCATGGCCCAACATAATGGATCATTATGTTCAGTTCGAAATAGCATCAGCCCCTTTGGCAGTCGTATCACATTGCAAACTGATATCTAATTTGTCCTCCATTATCGGCTCCAGGTCTTTTTTCAACATTATTGCTCATCTGGTTCCTCCTGTCCATTGAATTATTTTGCTCAGGATGTATTGGTTTTCATTTTTCTAAGCTAGATCTCATTTTGCTATTTTCGACTCATATCACTACCCTGTCTGGGTCAATTTATATGACATCTCAGAAGCTTCAATAGTGCCTGCCACATATCTTTACTTATTGCCTGCAGGGTTCATTAATGAGCTATTTCCACTGGTTCCTCACCCAGAAGATTATTCAAATGATGAACGTAATCCTTCTTCCAGGTGATCTTCCAAGAAAAACACTTTTTAACGCCAATTTTCACACATGGCATGGCTGTTCTTTTCACTTCTTTCCACTTTAAATTTTCTAAAATAATTTGAATTACTTTCTTAATAAAGGTTTTCAGAGTTTGCTAATATTCACACATTTTCATACAGACTCTACCTGTGCATGACTTGGAGTTGTTGAAACAAAAATCAGTGCTGAGAGGGTTTAAATGTCATTATCTTAGTTACGTGGAGCCCATCTGGATCCCTAAAAGGATCATTCAGCTTTTCTGTTTTCCATATGCCACACGAATAATCACATCAACTTCTCCTCTTATGGGAGAACTGATGGTGATGCATGTAGAACTTACCACATTTTTTTCTACTCCTAAGTTAAAAGAGCTAGAGAAAATTACAAAAAATGTGCCTAATTGGGTGTGTGGTTATGTAGTGTCATTTCTAGAGAGTGTAGACATGGAGAAGTGGAAAGTGACATTGACTTGTCATAAGAATTCCTAGGTTCTGAGGTTCACTGAGCAGTAGAGGCTTTATTCAAATAGAGCCTTGGATATGTGTTTACTCAGAATGTTGTCTACAGGACAGACATACTCTGATTTTTTTTATGGACATAGAAGCTATGGTTATTAACAAAATACGTATTTTTTCTAACATAAATACTACTATCATATGACTGTTCAGTGATTGTTTCTAATATTTAAAAAAGAGTCCTCATATGGACAAATGTGGGGTTCACTGATCTGGAATAAATATTTCAATAACGTGTGTCATCTATGTAAGGAATATGTTGGGAAGAACAAATTCTGCAGTTCTTTTTCCAATCCTGAAATTTTTTTGACATGACTTGGATGCATTCTATTGATTTTCCTCAATTATAAGGGGTAATTGCTTTGATCTCAACTGAGATATCTAGAGAATTTTGATATTTTGTTAGAACAGTGCCAGTGACAGCACCAACAAAGAAATTAGCAATAATTATTAAATTCTCATTATAAGAATTTAGTTTTCATACGCTACAGCACTGTGCCAGGCACATTCTTTTACATTTCCTTTTTTAATTCTTACCACAATCTTGATATATGCTTTTCTCTCCATTTTACGTGTTAGAAAACTGATCTTCTGAGAGCATGAGGACTAAATTACCTAAAGTCACACAGGTTTTGATTGAATGGCAGGGATAATTCAGTGGCTAAGCCAGGACTATGAGATTCTATAATGCTTGCTCTGCCCCTAATGCCTTTCAGAATTTCTGGTTGTGCTGCATGTTTTACCCCTCAACTTGGAGCTGTAAAATAACCATGTTATTATGCTCTAGACTGTTGGTCAAGAATGTCGGCAAAACCAATGAGGCCAGCTTGTTTCTGTTCCAAAATATCTGGAAATTCAGATGGGAACACTCAAGGCTGGGGTGGACTTGATGACTTGGAGTGACTCAATGGTTAGGAACTGGTAATATCTGGAGGCATCATCACTTAGATCTATGTCAGTTGGCTGGGACCTCAGCTGGGGCAGTCAGCCAAAACACGTACAGTGATGTCTTCATGTGAAGCACGGCGATTTCGAGACTTGTCATCTGGTGTCTTGAGGTTCTGAAGGCAAGTGTTTTAAGAGAATCAGGCAGAAGCTCTATTGCTTTTTATGACCTAGTCTTGGAAACTGTATAATGTCACTTTCTCTGTGCTCTACTTGTCAACCATTCCCTAAGTTTAGGCCAGGTTCCAGAGGAGGCTATATAGACCCTGCTTCTCCATGGGAAAGTGTCAAACAGTTTTCAGACATATTTAAAAACTTTATAATCCAGTATCATAAAACAACTTATTGGCGATGGGCTGTGATAGTCCTTTAATGCTGCTAATTAATCAAGTTTTGAAGTGTCTTCCTGAAGAACTTTCTTTTTCATGGCTTTGGTTTATTTACTGTGATTCTCAACCATGGCTACAGTCATCATCACTGGGGAGCATGATAAACCTATCAGTTCTGGATTCCACTCCAAATTCACTGAAACAAAATCTATAGGAGAGCATCACAGGAATATGTGATTTCACCAAGTTCCTGGTGGTTGTTAGGCAGCTGGCCTGACCTATGCACCAGGTTTTACCTAAACCACTCTCTGCAGATAGGGACGTGCTGAAAAGCCTAACTGGTAAACTCCTTGGCTTCTGCAATTAAAGCAGCTTGTCTGTCATTCTCACCTTTTCTCTGCATTTGCAAGTAGAATCCTGAGAGTTTCCTTCTCCATCTCATCAGGAATGGATGACAGGACTCTAAACACAGTCTCTGCTGAAGCTCTCACAGCAGGAGCTATACCAGCTTAAAGCTGTTGGTTGATAATCACTCTACTGTGAATGGTTGGGCTAGTAGCACCCAGTGATTCAATTTGCATATTTATAGCTTGATGTGTTCACAGAAGTGCCACTTTGGGGTGCTGCTGCAGCAGCTCCACTCTAATGAAAACATCTTCAAAGAGCCTTGTCAGTTTCCTTCAGCATACTTCTGAGGTTTAGAACAAGAGGAGGGTGGCAGTCCACATCTCAGGAAGAACCCTGATAAAAATCTATTAACTCTTTCTTCCCTTAGACATCTATCTCTCAGCTGCAGCAGCAACTAGTCTCCTCAATGAAAATTTGAGCACTACATGAATTGGAAAATGAGAGAGGAAGGATGCTTCTGTCTTACCTGCCTGTTTGGGGTTTTCAGATTTTCATGAATTTCTTGAAAATCAAGATTGTATGTGGAGGTGTTCAGTATCTATACATGTAGTTGGAGAGAAGAAACTGTAAAGGACCAGCTAGGGAGGATAAAGATATTTGAGGATAGACTTCTTGCAGGAAGAGCTTTTTGTAGCTTTGAGGCTGGGAGGGCACTTGGTAGTTATCTTGAGTAAGGAGCAGGTTACTAAGGAGAATGTCCTGCTATTCAACAGAGAGGCTGTGATATGAACCCTATGGCATTTATACGTAGGATAGGACAGTCAAATTCAGCTTCCTAAGCTCACTGGACCACAGTTGTTCTTAACCTCAGCCACTTCTTCACAACTATGTCTGAAGGAAAATAAGAGGTGATGGTGAGTATGAATCATTTCCACAAATCCTCCATAAAGTTGAGAGTCTTTGGAAAAAGTAGATAAAACAAACGAAAACCAATGAAAGCCAAGTCACATTATTTATAGGATTGGGGTACTATTGTGCAGGGCAAGAAACAAATAAGTAACATTTTCTCTTTCCTTCTTTCTTTCGAGTGATTTCAGACTGGGTCCAGCTATCTATTTCTTTAAAATGTAATTCTTAGATGGTCTGCATTAGAATACTTTATAGGAACAATGAAAATATCTAGAATCTACCTATGTCTACTGAATCAGCAACTCGTGGGGTGGGACCCTGGAATCAGAATTTGTAACAAGTTGCTCAATGACTCTGATGCACACTTAAGTTGTAGAATTATTAACCTAGATCATGCTATTATTGCTGGTGTTGGGGAAGCTGGAAAGGGTGTTCCTAAAGGTTTCTATTTACATACATATACCTTTTCTCTGTCTCTGTCCCTCAAGGGGACCTAGGGGAACCAGGAAGATCTTTTGAGTTTTGATGGTATTAAATGGTTGACCTTTATGAGGTAGTTAGAGTCTTCTTTGATATTAATTAGTCATTAGATCAGCAAGCATTCCAAAGGACAGAGCTATCTAGAGTGTAAAATATATTAAAAATATCTCTTTGGTTTTTGAATAAAAGTTACAGCTTGTATGTTATATTTCAGTCCAGTAAAATTGCTTGTCCAAATTACTGTTTAATTTCCCTAGCTCTAGAAGAGGCAGTGGAGGCTACATTGTAATCAATGTGGAGTCCAACAGATATTAAATTAACTATGATTTTTTAAAAAAATTTATTGAGTTAAAATACACATAACAAAATTTACCATGTTATCTATTTTAAAATGTATAGTTTAGTGTATCTAATATGTCATAACGTTGTGCAACTCTCACCACCATTCATCCCCATAACATTTTTTATCTTGTAAACCTGAAGCTCTATATTCATTAAATATTAGCTCCCCTTCTTCTCCTCCCCCAGGTCCTGGCGGCCGCTATAGACTTTCTGTCTATGATTTTGACTACTCTAAGTACCTCATAAGTAGAATCATACAGTATTTGTCATTTTATGACTGGCTTATTTCACCTAGCATAATGTCTTCCAAGGTTCAACCATGTTGTAGCCTATGTCAGAATTTTCTTCCTTTTTAATACTCAGTAATATTCCATCGCATATCATCACATTTGGTTTATCCATTCACCCATTAGTGGATACTTGGTTCTCTTCCACATTTTAGCTATTGTGAATAATGCTGATAGGACCCTGGGTGTATAAATATCTCTTTAAGATCCTGCTTTTAATTATTTTGAGTATATACTTAGAAGTGGAGTTGCTGGATCATATGGCAATTCTATTTTTAATTTTTTGAGGAATCAAAAACCATATTGTTTTCCATAGCAGCTGTACCAGTTTGCATTCCTACCTATAGTACACAAGGGTTCCAATTTCTCCACATTCTACCATATACTTGTTATTTCTATTATTTCAATAGTAGTCATCTGTTATTTTGATAATAGATATTATTTGATAATAGCCATTCTGTTATTTTGATAGTAGTCATGAAGAAGTTAATACTTCTTCAACAGTGGATGTGAGATGGTATCTCATTGTAGTTTTGATTTGTTTTTCCCTAATGATTAGTGATGTTGAACATCTTTTCATGTGCTTATTAGTCGTTTGTATATCTTCTTTGGAGAAATATCTATTCAAGTTATTTGCCCGTTATTGAATTTGATTGTTTTACTGCTTTTGAATTTTATGTGTTCTCTTTATATTCTGGATGTTAATTCTTTACCAGATATGATTTGCAAATATTTTCTACCATTTTGTGGGTTGCCTTTTTACTCTGCTGATAGTGTATTTTTTTCCTTTTTTTTTTTTTTGATTTTTTTCTTTTTTTTTA
>RJWJ010021755.1:0-27523 GCA_004363605.1 Indri indri | reverse complement strand
TGGCAGAAGCAAGCCAAGAAACTCTCTGTAGGGACATTTCTCTGACTTAGTGTTCTTGGGAGTACCATGGGGCATAGAGGGAGAACAAGTCCGTGGAAGATTAGCTAATGATCAAAAATTACAAATGCCACAAGGAAGTAAGTCACCAGGAGAGTCAGAACACATAACAAACAGAAGAACGAGAATCCCAAGAACTAAGGCAGGGGGAGGAAGGGAGAATAATCTGAAAGACTATAGGCTTGAAATTATCAAATATATAGAAGTTTTAAAAATCATAACAAAGGGTGGGATATTCTGATAAAAGGAATAGGCAGAATTGTAAAAGAATCAAATGAATGTCACAGTTCAAATAAATAGATTAAGATTAAAGCATAAAGCTAAATATTACTAATGAAAGAAGAAATGAACTAGAAAATAGATTTATGGGAATCATCCAATTGCAGCACAGAGAGAGAAAGGAATGAAAAATATTAAAACCAGGTTAATACTCTGGAGGATAGAATGAGAAGGTCCAGAGTATTTCAGACAAATTTCAGGAAAAGAAAAAACACAAAAATGATAGGACTGTCATATGTCATTATGGAATTTCAAATTGAAACAATGAGATATTTTAGCCATATTGGAATGGCTAAAATCCCAAACACTAGCACTGACAACTGAAATCAGTGCTGGTGAGGATGTGGAGCAGCAGGAACTCTCACCCCTGGCTGGTAGGAATGCAAAATGGTATAGCCACTTTGGAAGACAGTTTGGCAGTTTCCTACAAAGCATAGTCTCACCATATAACCTAGTAATGATAATCCTAGATATTTACTGAAATGAATTGAAAACTTATGTCCACATAAAAACTTGCACATGAATGCTTATAAAAACTTTTTTCATAATTTCCAAAGCTCGAAGCAATCAAGATGTCCTTCAGTGGGTGCATGGATAAACAAATGGTACACATCCGTGCAATGGAATATTATTCAGGGATTTAAAAAATGAGCTATCAAGTGATGAAAAGACATGGAGGAGCCTTAAATGCATATTGCCAAGTGAAAGAAGGCTGTCTGAAAAGATTACACACTATACGGTTATCATATTAATATACCATATGATATTCTGAAAAAAGGAAATTATAGAGACAGTTAAAAGATCAGTGGTTGCCAGGGGCTTGGAGGGGTTTTGAGCAGGTATGGATAGCTGGAGCACAGGGGATCTTTAGGTCAGTAAAACTATTCTACATAATACTATGATGGTGAATACCTGACATTATGCATTCGACAAAATGCATGTAACTGTACGACACAAAGAGTGAACCGTAATGTAAACTGTGAACTTTGGTTAATAACAATGTATGAATATTGCTTCATAAATTGTAAAAAAAATGTAGGACACCCATGTGAGATGTTAATAGAGGAAACTGAGGGGGATGGGGAAGGGTAGTATACAGGAACTCTGTAATTTCTACTCAGTATTTCTGTAAATATAAAACTACTCTTAAAAAAATAAAATCTAGGCCAGGCGCAGTGGCTCACACCTGTAATCCTAGCACTCTGGGAGGCCAAGGCGGGCGGATTGTTTGAGCTCAGGAGTTCGAGACCAGCCTGAGCAAGAGCGAGACCCTGTCTCTACTAAAAATTAGAAAGAAATTAATTGGACAACTAAAAATATATAGAAAAAATTAGCCGGGCATGGTGGCACATGCCTGTAGTCCCAGCTACTCGGGAGGCTGAGGCAGAAGGATCGCTTGAGCCCAAGAGTTTGAGGTTGCTGTGAGCTAGGCTGATGCCACAGCACTCTAGCCTGGGCAAAAGAGTGAGACTCTGTCTCAAAAATAAATAAATAAATAAGTAAAAAATCTATTAATTTTTTAAAAATGATAAAATGGGGAGAGTTAATATTCAAAGCAATAATAGATGAATTTTTGCCAGCATCAAAATTATAAGTCATCAGATTGAAGAATCATACTAAATCCATAGTAGAACAAATGAAAAGAATCTCTACCTTGATTTCGTATCATAGACAAAACGAAATTCTCAAAAACAATTAGAAGATATAGATTGCATAGAAAGTATTGACAATGAGATGATCAGCCGACTTCTTAACAATTACAATCCAGGTCAGAAGAAAATTTAATAGAATCCTCAAAAGGTCAAGGAAAAATGATTGTCAAATTAGATTTCTATGTTCAGCCGTATCAGTTAAGAAAGAGAACAAACCAAAAGCAATGCAATACATACTAATTTCACAACATTCAGACCAATATTAAATCAATAATTATGATTGTCATCTTCAAAAGAGAATCAATATACACAGTATTTTCTTTATGTTTATGTTTCTCTGCCTCATTTCATCTCAGAGATCATATATACCCATATAACAAAATATAATCGTACTTTTCATTTAACATTATATGTCTCTTTCTTGTTTTTCGCTGTCCTTGAAGGATAATTTTAAAGGCTGAATCATAGTCTAAGTAGCATAGTTTAAGCGAATTGCTAGACAGTTAGTCTAATTGCTAGATATTTAGATCAGAGAATTTTCTCCTAAATGGCACTGAATAAAATGCACATAAAAGAGAGACAAAAAAAATGCTAAGCATGCCTACGCTTTTTTTTCCCCCTCATTGAAAAATCCACCTGGTTCTTTAATTGCCTACCACAGTTGGGGATTGGGGGCTCAGTTAGCAAGGGGCCATTCAGAGCCGGTCGGATGTCTCTTTTCAATTAAAGTTTTGTGTTCTAAGTACACAGCGTGTGCATGACTTTTTGGAGTAATCCTGGATGTTCTAAAGAGAAGGAAGTAATAAATTCGGTGACTACCATATGCCAGGTGCCGTATTACGCATTTCCTTCACAACAATAAATGATGAAAACTTTTACAAACCTTTTCAAAAACATAGCAAGTTTTCATAATTATTATACCCATTTCACAGACAAGATAACTGTGGCTCCAAGGTCACACTGCTAGTAAATTACGAAGTCAGAATTGAAGTGAAGTGTTTCCACTGTAGCATGCTGCGTGTTTATCCCACGTCTTGCTCCAAGCTTGGGTGAGTGTTGGGGGTAAGGTGTAGAAGAAGGCAAGGTGGGAAAAACATAATAATGAAAAAAAAAGCCCAGAAAACAAAACCAAGAACTGTGCCATTGGCTGTATATGCTACTGCATTTCATCCTCACTGCAACAATATTAGGTGGGTGTGGTTATCATTATCTTCACTCAGCAAGTGAGCAAATGGAGGTCAGGGGAGCTCAGTAACTTGCCTTAGGGCTGCACAGCTGTAAGTCACACGGTCTGTCCCAAACCCACAGGCGTCTGCCCCAAAGTGCGCGTCAGTCCTCACTGCCTGCGGGTGTTGTGTTGTGCTCTGTGCAGGTGAGATGGAGGAGCTGGAGACGCTGTGGCTCACGGGGATCTGCCACAACGAGAAGAACGAGGTGATGAGCAGTCAGCTGGACGTCGACAACATGGCGGGCGTGTTCTACATGCTGGCTGCCGCCATGGCGCTCAGCCTCATCACCTTCATCTGGGAGCACCTCTTCTACTGGAAGCTGCGCTTCTGTTTCACGGGCGTGTGCTCCGACCGGCCGGGCTTGCTCTTCTCCATCAGCAGGGTCAGTACTGGTGTTGGTGGCTACTTCCTCGTGCAGCAGGCAGCAGGCAGGTCTAGAAATGCATGGAGAGTCCAGAGAATCGGGGATTCTTGGCTGCTCAGTGGAGTCTTCACATCCCTTCCTCGCTCACTAGCCCTTCTCGGGCCTGTCAGAAAGGCACCCAGGTTTTGTGCGTTCATGAGCCAGAGGCGAACCCAGATGACTGTGGAAGCCAGAAAGGGACTGGGAGTGGGTGCAGCAGGCTGGACGTGAGAAAATAGCACACATGAGATGAAACAGAACAGCTGAGCCTGAGTGTCAAAGTGAGGGGACGATAGGGAATGCTGAGGATGGTGGCAAATTGCATGTTTACCATACCTAAAGGGAGCCGCCGTCCTCAACTCCTGCTGAGTATTGTCTTAAGGGACTATAGGGCCAATATTATCAGGTCTTCTAGTTTTCTAAAGAGAAAGTGTCATCTGATTTTATGTGAAACATTTCAATTTTTAAATATTAGTAATTCCATAAAAAAATGCATAGGCCAAACAAAGCTAGCTTGTGGCTTCCATTACTAGCACCTGTGTATGCCATACAACACTGCTAATGCCCCTATGCAAGATGTTACAATCCATGCACGCATTACAACAGAACACGCACAGTAAAGCAAAGTCTACTTGCAATGCTATGCAATGTGTATACACATCTACAAAACACAGGGAGCACGTGCATGCCCCTGAAATGAAACACAGATGTAAAGTACCAGGAGAAAATGCACACACATCCAACAGAAAACAAAATGCACATTCAATACAACATAAACAATAGCACAGGATACACAAG
This sequence comes from Indri indri, assembly GCA_004363605.1. Taxonomy (NCBI): domain Eukaryota; kingdom Metazoa; phylum Chordata; class Mammalia; order Primates; family Indriidae; genus Indri; species Indri indri. Next base: position 23,105 of record RJWJ010021755.1, on the reverse strand, counting down.
CTATAGTGAGCTCACATGCAACACAAGGGGATCTCCTTTTGTGTAGCACAATATGGCACATGTGTGTGGCCATTAAGGTTCATAATTCATCAATAACGGTAATGACCATGAAAGCGTTTGCATTTATGGAGCGCTTACATGTGCCAGATACAAAATAGGGCTTTATATTCTTTATCTCATTTAATCTACAAGCCGACTATATGAGGTAGGTACTCTTGTTAGTTCCAGATTTCAAATGACAGAACTCAAAGGTACGAGGTTAAGGGAATTACCCCAGCCACACAGTCAGTAAGGTGGAGCCAGGATTTGAATCCAGATGGTGTGGCGTCAGTTGAAGCCTGCATTCTTCCACAAGCCACAAACGTCAAACACAAGCAACACAAGAGATTTGATGCAGTTCATACTATGAACATATATGTACATGCAAGTCTCATATGTGCATACATGCAACACAACCTAGTCACTTACCTGCAATCATAATAAAAGCACATACATGCAATTGTTCACGCATCTTTCAACACAGCATAATCTATCCATTCATCCGTCTCTTTATCTACCTATTTCTCCTATTTAACCACCTTGGTGTTTTTATTTTCACCCTGGAAGAGCTTAAAGAATAAGAATTTGAAACATGGTGAAAAATTTTTGGTTAAAAACATCCAATTTTATATGCTAGTGTTTACTGAGAAAACCAAGTAATCCTTGTAAAATAGATTTGTGTATTCTTAGCATTTGGCAATTTTAAGAACTTTGGAGATTCAGAAGGTACACATTAGCTTAGCGAGAAAGATTTATTTCCTCCATTCAGTTGCACTCCAAACTTGGGTTCTGTGCAAATACATATTTCCTAATTAGCTTGATGGCATCTAAACACGTGGATTGCTTAAAAATAACAGCATGCGTGCGTAGAGCTAGGTATTATGCCAACTTTAAGCTAATTCTACCAGCCAATTACTAAAGGCATTTCAGATCCAAATGATTCTGGGATTATCACCCAGCAAATGCACACTGTTGCATTTACTTGTAAATCCTGCTTGTTTTTGGAAGAGCATTTCCCCCGTCTGAGACACCACCAAGGAAGCCAAGTCGATAGGATCGTGATTATGAGAATGAAATGAATCCTCCACTCCGTCTCCAAGCATCTCGAGGGGCGGGAAGAGGGGGGAAGAACTGGCTGCACGGGAGCAGGCGTGGTTGGTGGAGTTGGTGACAGTCTGGAATGTGAACTTGGGCCTCTCCTTCCCTGGGGGAGCAAGGACCCCAAGTCCTATGGGAGCAATGTAGGGACTTCTGTGCCCCCTCGGGAACTCCCAGCCACCATCACTGCTGTATTTTGAAAGGGCGCAGGGTGCCCTGCTTGAGCTCTGACTCTCCTCCCCAGATAATATTTGTCTTTTAAAATAAGTGCAGCCGGATATGCATGAATAGGAAGATCTCATACTTAATACTTCCTTGCCTCTCTCATTAATTAGGGGAACTCAGCATAGGTTCAGGCCCTGATGCGATCTGTGCACAGCAAGGCTCTGGGTTTCTAAATAGATAATCTTCCCTTCAGTCAAGGGCTACCACCACCTCTAAAGCTTGTCTTCTACGCACATTCACACAGACGCCATCTTACATGTATGCTCCTCACACAGCACAGAGAGCACACACCAAAGCAAAAGTGAATTCATGCTGTGCACACAATCATTTTCTCCAACAAAATCTGCAGTGGGGAATTCCCAAACGAAGAACCTGCTTTCCACAAGTGCAAGATCACAGCTATGTAATGAATTATGCCCAGTGTGTAGATACAGACCTGGGCCGGGGATGTTTCCTCCGTCATCTCTAATCCTCACAACATCCTGTGAGGTTGATTTGATCACAGCCATTCTGTGGATGGAGAAACTAAGGCCCCAAAGGCTAGAGTGGAACCTTTTGGGCTTCACCTTATGTTTCCTTAAAACACCAGGAAACATCTTACTTCATCTGTCGCACCAGAAAAAGACATGAAAGAGGAAACTCGTCTGTTGATGCAGGGTTGAGTTGCAGGCTTTAGTTGACTTCCATTTAGGCTTCTTTCTCAAAGATGCTGATCCGGGATGCTCTGAAATTTGCTCGTTCCCCAACGCAGGTTTTGCTCTGTGTGGAAGCTGGAGCTCTCCCTTATCACTTGTTTCAGCAAGTGGCATATCCAGCCAATAGACTTAAAGCTGTTACCGGGGAGGCAGATACACGTAGCCCTGCTCCTGGGCTCAGCATCCCTTGGGAAGCCCTTGGATAATGCAACACAAACCCAGGCCTGAAATATGTGCACACCTGGCACTGCCGAGGGAGAAGGTCAGTGCTCAGAGAAGACGTTTATTTAACATTGGAATCAAACTGCTCCCACGGCTGCGGCCCTCGTCTTTTACAACCTACAAAAGTGCACCCTACTGTCTGTGGGATGCTCTTAACTTTTGTTTTCTCTCCAAAATGCTTTCCCTCCCATTTAGAAAAAAATATTCAATGTCACCAGCAAAAAGAACTGCTTCAATTGTCTCCTGAGACATGAGGAATGGGAAACATAGCAAAGCCAAAAAGCCAGGGAGGTGGAAACTGCAGCCGCCTTCCCAATGATGTCAGACCAGGGGAGCTGGGAAACGGAATGTTAGAAGCCTCAGGCTGACTCACAGTTGAGACCAATAGAAGTCAGATGCTTTAGGGATCAGGTCCAGGCTCAAAGGAACCAAGGACAGTAGAGCCCACGGCCCCCACTGAGAATGTTCTGAGAGGTCAGGTGCCCACGGGGAGGTAGAGCGAACTGTCTGGAACAACACCTGGAGTCGTCCATGCTAATTTTATCTGGCTCTGAGCCCACTGTGGCACCAAGAGGGCATCTTATTTCCCAAATCCCAAAAATGTAGCTGGAATCTATAAATAATAGAGAAGAGAAAAGAAAGAGAGAGCTTTGCAGAGAAGAAAGAAACTCTAGCCCAGGGGTTTCTGTGGTGCCCGAGGTAGGGTTTGGGTTGCTTGTCTAACCAGAGAGCCAAAGTGGCTTTCCAGAACAGACCTTACGTATTAAAGAATAGCATGCATTTCTTGCGCCTTCGACACAATGGACCTCGCATGTGCAAGCTTGCGGGAAAGGGGAAAGGAACAAGGTGATGACACAGAGGGAAGGTCAGAGACGACTGGGCAGCTCGTCCAGCTCACACTTGCTGACCGCCTGTGATGTCAGGTGCTTCGTGTTAGTTTATTTTGCCCTGGTGCCCACCTTTGCAGGGAACGATTCCCACTTTACAGATATGGAAAATGAAGCTCCAATAGATGCAGCGGTTGACGCGAGGCCACAGAGCCAATAAGCGATGGAGCTGGGCCCCAGATGTCCAGTTACGCTGTAACATGCACTCCCTCTCCCCAGCAGTCCGCAGATTCTAGAGGATGGGTCAGCTCAGAACGCTGCTACCAAAACCCGGGGCACAGGCGGGTCCATCACTTTGACTCCTTTCCGTGACCTCACCAGGCAGATAAACACCTGAGGACTGTCTTTAGCATGTTGGATGAGTCCCAGGGAAATGAGAGAAAGCAGTTAACCCCATGCTCCCATCTCCTGTGCCATATCTCAGCCCCCTGACCACTTCTGTGGGCTCCCTCCAAACAGAAGGGCGGCCAGCTCATCCCGGCCAGTGGGGCAGGTTGCTCTGAGGGTGCAGGGGTGGAGGGTAGTGCTCAGAATCTCCAGGGGACAGAGGGGAGTGTGTTAGAATAAACATGCAAGTTTAGGAAAATATCTTAGAAGCCGCTGCTTTCACGATACTAACAGCAGGAAGAAAAGGCACAGGTCTCGGCTGACTCTGACATAGAGAGACACTGATTTTTCACCCAGAGTAGTGGAATCCCTCTAGGTCAGAGTATAAGACTAGTATATTACTAAATTGGGTGAGAAAGACATAAGTTAACATGAAAGGTTAAGAAATACTGTGCTACGTGAAATACATGGCACATTTGTATGATTTCCACATCCACAGTCTGGGTGCTCCAATCAGCTCTGGAAGAAATGGGGGAGGAGACTTTTTTTGGTGGAAAAACAGCCCACCACACATGGCACAGAGAAAGAGACCAAAGATAAGGTTGCAGGAAGGTAGGAAAGGGCATGATGCCAGCACCCTGGGCCTCAGGGAGCCTCAACCATGAAGCCTGGGCGGAGAGGATCAGAGAGAGAGATGCTCCGACTTGCAGCTGTAGGCTTTCTTGTGTATGGTTCCTTGAAGGCTGGAGTGGAGACTGTCTCTAGAAAACTACAAGAAAAATGTCGCTGTGCAAAGGAGTCAAGGCTGTCACAGTTCTGTGGGTGTCCCTGCAGTTGAGCTCATGCTGCCGTGGGGGACCAATGCAGCGCCATTATCAGAGTCCACAGTTAATCACACGTACTTGACTGTGGTTCATGCCATGGTCGGCAGCAGCTGCCAAAGCTGCTTTACAGACCCCTGCTTGGGTTGGCTCCCTGTCAGTCTTGGGAGGACCAGGTCAACTCCTGCAGCCTGGACCTAATTGTTCCCCTTAGGTACGGCAGCCAAAATCCGGGGTAGGAGTGGGCAAAAGCAGGGGAGGCCACAAACCAAAATGTTTCCGATGCCCCTTTGCCTGTTACTGTAAGCGTGAATCAAGAGCTCTTCCCTTGATAACAAATACGCAGTTACTTTTAAGTGAAAGTGAACAGTTATATTTTAAAAAAGAAGACAGAGTAGAAAGTGAAGAGACCTACAGCTGGGGGTTCTTGTATTGGGCTTCCCAGGACTCCCTAAGTCATTCAGGTCCCTGGGTGGATTTAAAGGTGGTGTCGCTGTGTCATCTGAACTCCTCACTATTACCATAACTAAAACTCAACTCTAACTACATTGAACAAACTCACACACAAACACACAAAGAATATACTGCATGGATTAAGTAAAAAGTCCAAGAGAGTGGCTCCAGGGGTTCAAACTGTGTCCCTGTCTATCCCCTGGGCTCAGCTTTCCATGGTGCTGGCTTCACTCTCAAGCTCATGTCCCCACATGATGACAAGACCAGCCTCCTGTGACTCCTCCTTCTACCCGAGCATCTAGATAGCTATGCCTCCAAAAAAAGTACGACTGTCATCACATGGATTTCTTGCCTGCCTTCTAGACTGATCAATGTGACCAGGGAGAAAAAAATTTCAGATCAGCCTACTTAGGACACATGCCTTGACGATTAGCTTCAGCATGATGGGTGGGGGTAATTCCTGAAAAGAATTAACAATGGGTGATCCTTTTATGCCATCTTTGTCTGTCAATAGTTAACTCTCTGGTGTCCAAACGCCAAAGATGATGCTGGGAAACTTCGATAAAAGCATGGGTTGATGAGCTGGGTGCTGGGAGGATGCCAATCTAGAGGCACTAAGATGTTGACAGTTGCACGAGCATCCGTGGATACCTTTTCTCAAACTGCAGGTGTGACTCTTTGCGAAGGTGTCAGATAACCCACAGCCAGAGCAATAAGATAAACCTGATGCTTTGCAACTTGTCTCATGCCTTTAAGAGACATTATCGGGTTGAATTTCACTGTCCCTCCAGGGCTCCTACAAGAAGTACATATCTCACCTTTGCAGGTAAAGTCCAGGTGTGAATGGTTTCACGTCCACTGCTGCTGCTGACGGTGTTTTATGTTTCACCCCCGCAGGGCATCTACAGCTGCATTCATGGAGTACACATTGAAGAAAAGAAATCTCCGGACTTCAATCTGACGGGATCCCAGAGCAACATGTTAAAACTCCTTCGATCGGCCAAAAACATTTCCAACGTGTCCAACGTGAACTCCTCAAGAATTGATTCACCCAAAAGATCCGCCGACTTCATCCAAAGAGGTTCCCTCACCATGGACATGGTGTCAGATAAGGGGAATTTGATATACTCGGAAAACAGGTCCTTTCAGGGGAAAGACAGCATTTTTGGGGACAACATGAATGAACTCCAAACGTTTGTGGCCAACAGGCATAAGGACACCCTCAATAACTATGTGTTCCAGGGACAACACCCTCTTACTCTCAATGAGTCCAACCCGAACACGGTGGAGGTGGCCGTGAGCACAGAATCCAAAGGAAACTCCAGGTCCCGGCAGCTTTGGAAGAAATCCATGGATTCCATCCGCCAGGATTCACTGACCCAGAATCCAGTCTCCCAGAGGGATGAGGGTACCATGGAGAATAGGACCCACTCCCTGAAGAGCCCTAGGTACCTTCCAGAAGAGGTGGCCCACTCGGACATTTCAGAAACTTCGAGTCGGGCCACGTGCCACAGGGAGCCTGACAACAATAAGAACCACAAAACCAAGGACAACTTCAAAAGGTCAATGGCCTCCAAATACCCCAAGGACTGTAGCGAGGTCGAACGCACCTACCTGAAAACCAAAGCGAGCTCCCCCAGAGACAAGATCTACACCATCGATGGTGAGAAGGATCCCAGTTTCCACTTGGATCCTCCCCAGTTCGTTGAAAACACGACCCTGCCTGAGAATGTGGACTTCCCAGACCCCTACCAGGATCACAATAAAAACTTTCACAAGGGGGACTCCACGCTGCCAACGAACAGGAACCCCTTGCACAATGGGGATGGGCTTCCCAACAACGACCAGTATAAACTCTACTCCAAGCACTTCACCCTGAAAGACAAGGGTTCCCCCCTCAGCGAGAGCAGCGACCGATACCGGCAGAACTCCACGCACTGCAGAAGCTGCCTCTCCAACCTGCCCACCTACTCGGGCCATTTCACCATGAGGTCCCCCTTCAAGTGCGACGCCTGCCTGCGCATGGGGAACCTCTACGACATCGACGAAGACCAGATGCTTCAGGAGACAGGTAACCCAGCCACCCGGGAGTCCTACCAGCAGGACTGGGCGCAGAACAATACCCTTCAATTCCAAAAGAACAAGCTAAGGATTAGCCGTCAGCATTCCTACGATAACATTCTGGACAAACCTAGGGAGACAGACCTTAGCAGGCCTTCCCGGAGCATAAGCCTCAAGGACAGGGAACGGCTTCTGGAGGGAAATTCGTATGGGAGCCTGTTTAGTGTCCCCTCAAGCAAACTCTTGGGGAACAAAAGCTCCCTTTTCCCCCAAGGTCTGGAGGACAGCAAGAGGAGCAAGTCCCTCTTGCCAGACCACACCTCCAATAACCCTTTCCTCCACTCCCACAGGCATGACCAACGCTTAGTTATTGGGAGATGCCCCTCGGACCCTTATAAACACTCGTTGCCATCCCAGGCAGTGAACGACAGCTATCTTCAATCGTCCTTGAGGTCAACGGCATCGTACTGTTCCAGGGACAGTCGGGGCCACAGTGATGTGTATATTTCGGAGCATGTTATGCCTTATGCTGCAAATAAGAATAATATGTACTCTACCCCTAGGGTTTTAAATTCCTGCAGCAATAGACGCGTGTACAAGAAAATGCCTAGTATTGAATCTGATGTTTAGAATCTTCCATTTGTGTTTTATCTATAGGGAAACGTACGTAACAGCCAACCTTCTGGAGGGTAAATGTCGGATGTCCAATAGTGCCCTGCTAAGAGCAAGAGGATTTAGGGAGGTACTTTTTTTTGTTGACTCTTTTGCACATGGCTCCATGCCATATTCTTCCACTCAAGGAATCTTGTGAGGTGTGTGCTGAGCATGGCAGATACCAGACAGGCGAGTCCTTAACCAAAAATAAATAAATGAATAAATACAAAAGGGCAAGTCTCCGGGACGTACCTACTAGGTATGTTGGCAATAACGATGCATTGGATGCCAGTGGTGATGTTATGATTTCCTATATTCCAAATTTCATTCTGATCAATCCACCATGTAATTTCCTCATCAGAAATGCCTAACGGTTTCTCTAATACAGAATAAGCAATATGGTATGCATGTAAATTCTGACACAGACACAATAAAGCAGTTAAGAATGCATCCACACTGTAGCGAGATTGGAGTGTGCAAGAGATTAGGAAGTTTGGCTTGTAACAGTCTCAGCTTTATTGGTATGCCTTCCATCCCAGCCCAGGCCCGACCCCGAGAACCCCAGGCTCCCCCAAAGAATAGCCAATCAGTGTGTTCGTGGTAACTACGCTACCTGCATTGTAGTCCATTTCCAAGATGCATCTGGAGCGAAAGGCCGGAGGAACCCTCAGGCGGAGAGCTGCAAGAATCTCTTTGGATGTTGGTTTCTGTGTGTCTCCCACCCTCGGCTTCGATGGTCTTGTTCAGAGCTGCATAAACTAACACGTGTCTGTCTTCGATATCTAAGTGTGGATCTTCTGTCTATGACGCAGTGGCCATTGTAGTTTATCCCGAAGACTCCTATGTACGTAAGTTTGCATTCGCTCCCTTCTGGTGATGACTCAGGGTTGTATAGTATCTGTTCCCCCTTCCCTCCCCAAGTAACCATAACTCGTTCAGTTCCCAAACACCCGTGGTGGTGTCTAAATAGTCGTGTGTCTCTCTTCCCAGAGTTGTTAATGTGGTGACATGCACCAACAGCCGTGTGTGTCCTGTGATCTGTAAGAAGTGTGATGCCATCTGTCTGCCGAAGGCTAGCACGGTTTCAGTTTTATCTTCCTTAACGTCATGAAATTCTGTTGGACACTCATTTCCGCCATAACCTTCTCAAATCTGAAGTCTTCAAAACAGGAGACACTCATGTGTCTACCCTGAATATCCTCCAAACTTTGCATAAACTTTAGTGAAACAAGTCATTTCTCTCTTTTGAAATATTCTCTCTAGGGGAGGCAAATTGCTTCACCGACACCAACAGAAATATATGAAAAATTCCTCAAAGCATTTGTCATTTCTGAGTCACCTGCACGATTCCATTCTTATTCTACTCAAAACCATATATAAGAGATATGAAATAATAATAATCATTTTTTTTAAAAAAAGTTAGAGACAGAGAAGGGAATATTTTTGCATGGGGAACTTCTTAGCACAGTGCCTGCCACCAAAAAAAAAGTGACCTCAAAAAGGTAGTTGTTATATTATGATACTTTATCAGATTAGGATTTTATAGTTTAAAAGTTAAATATCATAAAAACCAGAAATAACATTAAACATTTTATATAATTCTACTCTATTAATTAGTATATTTTACCTACATCAATATTTTTGAAATATTTGGGATAAAAGGCCATTAGCTTTTGCAGAAGACCTGAGTTTATCTGGGGACATGGGGACATGCTGCAGAAACCATTTCCTGGTTTCCTCCTGCATTCTTCTTTAGGTTCTTGGAGAAGGAGACAATGTAGCAGGTTGAAAAATTGTCCTGTTTCTTCTGCTCATAGCGTGTTCTGCTTTGTAGGCAGTATTTTCCTGTAAGTGAGAAGGTGCCAGAGATGATTCTCTTAGAGCCTGAGGGTACATTGAATGGCTTCCTCTTTGGAGACGTGCACCGACCCGCAATATTCCTACAGCAATGAAAAGTAACTGCAATAAATTTCAGGGTTAGTGGCAGAGAGGCAGAGGGAGGCGAGGGGAATAGAGGCTTCCCTTCATCTTTGGAAGACAGAAGAGGCTGACTAGGTGCTGGTGACAAATGTATTTGAAAATTATATTTTATTTCTTGGATACGGTAACTTTTGCTGTCCCAAGACCCAGCAATGGAGAAGCCTGGATTGCAGGACCTGGAATGGCCACCCCAATTTCTGATCTTAAATTTATTTTTATTTTTTGTTAGAGATGGGGGTCTTGCTATGTTGCCCAGGCTGGTCTCTAAGTCCTGGCATCAAGTGATCCTCCTGCCTTGGCCTCCCAAAGTGTTCAATTTAAATTTCAACAAGTATAGTCTTTTAGCACATTCTGCCTTTGTCCTCTCCTTGCATTCCAGACCTTTCTTCCCCTGGCTGGGATCACCTCCTTTTCCTCACAAGTCTGCCATGTCTTAACATGAAATGTATTAACAAGTCTCCTTAGAATACAGAGCAGTGACAGGTCCTCAATCCAAAGAGGCTTCCTGTCTTCCCTTGGTGTCCTCAAAACCCAGAGGCTGCCAGATGCTGCAGAGACCTCTGGGGAGAGTGAGAATTGCACTTGGATTGACTTCGTAGGTGAAAAATACTGCTTCTCTTCATAGCAGTATTATTTCTGCTATTCACCCCATACGTCTCTGGATAAAGAAACTAAAAATGTGGCTTTTGGAAGAACCAACAGTAATGTTGTGAAAAACATATACTTCTTTTAATCTCCAAAGTGTTTTTTAAAGTAAATAATCAGAAATTGGATGCCATGTTACAAATGCATGCTTTCCCTCCTCCACCAATCACTGACTCTTAAATGTGATGATTCCAAGCTCCCCTTCCCCCAAAAATTAACCACTGATCAGATGGTGAATTTCCAAGTGAAAGATAATGATGTAGCACTATCCAAAAATAATCCAAGTCAGTTCAGTTCTTTGGAAAAAAGAATGCCAAGAATGTAACACCCAATGGTAAATGGCACCTACGGTATGGGACATAACAAGAATTAAATAGGAAGCCCTGAACTATAGATCCATTACAGAAGAGTCTTGTGACACATCCCAGCTCTGAGATCTTAGATTTGTTGATGTCAGGGACCCAGAATCTCTGAACCCAACTGCCGAGTTTCACCTGGCTTAAGTCAGAGCTGGCATCCGTAATGGTACTTGACTAACTCTAAGTGGTTTTTCCCCACTTAAGAGGGACCCGACTTGTCCTCAGATAGTTACCCTTGCATGCAAATGGTCAGGGTTCTGTCCGTGGGGAACAGCACATGCAACTGATTTAAAATAGTCTGTGTAAGGGAGTCTTCCAGGGCGCAACTCCGCTCTGAGAAACCTTTGTGTTTCCAGAAAGTGCTTTTCCCAGTCCTCCTACCAGTAGATTCTTAGGCCACTTCCGGTTTCAGTCCCTGAGCAGGCAAGTACCCAATGGGTCTAGCTTTCTGCCAGTGAGGGCTGTGGGGTTATAATCTCACCACTCATTACCGTTCTGCCCTCTGCAAATCTCTCTGCGTTATTCTTGCCGGCACTAGGACCGGGTATCTCATGGATTATACTTGGTTTTCTCGTCCCTGTTTCATAGATTGCCTGAGAAGTCTTCATACTTAGCTTTTCTGATGGAAACATTAAAATTCACCCATTGCAGCAAAATCTGTCAAATCATTTCACGCTTATTTTCTGGGGAGGGAAAAAAAGAAAAAGAAAATTACACCTTGTTTACAAATGAAATAGTTTCACGTAAACAGGACTCTCGCCAAGGCAGTTAATTAGTCAAAAGATCCACGGCTGTCTTATAGTCACACATTGTTTATTCTATTTGATATGTCTACCACTGATGTGTATTTAATATTCTGCATCCTTCTCAGGAAATGACAAATGCCCTGAATTCTCTGCAAATAGAATTGCTAATGAAAAAGAAAAAAAGTATGTTGGTGTTAATTAAATGGTGATTAAAAATTTATCTCCTTTAAACCTAAAAAGTGCAGCTTTAATAATCAGTTGTCATATAAATAAATACCTTGTACTGAAATCCCTTGTGGTTTAAGACCTAAATAAATACTAATTTGAGAAACCTAAATATCTTTCAGAGGAGCTGAATATATTCATTAACATTATGCACATTCCTGTACTGTTTCTTTGTACATAGCTGTTGTGCATGAACCCTTGAAAAGAGGACATGAGTTGTTTCTGAAATGGAGCCTGTTTGTATTAACCATGGCTATAGTAGACATAGTTGGACCTCGAGAAAAAAAAAATTGAGTAGGTGGAAGCTAAATGCATTAGCTGATGTCCAATGCGAGTTAAGAGTTCTATGCAAAGGCGATTTTCCTTCCAAAAGTACTGTTTGTTTTCTCCTGAGACAAAATTAGGCCTTTCCAGACACCCCGTCTGCTTTTGGTAAACAGGGTTGAAATTAATGTAGGGTCTATACTTGAAAAGTTCTCCCAACATGCAGTTGCCCTTCTCCACGCAATGCCTACACATTGTGCCCTGTTCGCATCTCATCGTATCCGATGAGGTCAGCTTGCCACTCGATGAAGATCAGAGACGATCAAATGCACTTACCCTGTGAATACAAATGCTCGTGTACACATGTATATAATATACACGCTTGATTTCTACAATTCACATGTAAGTGTATTATCCAAATAAAATTGTACATATTGTAAAGTTTATGTTAAAAATTAAATAGTAATGATAGTATTAACACATGGAAAACCCATTCTGGTTATTTTGATGGGAGGATATTTCCATAGAGAGCGCACTATATTTTTTTAATCTCAGTTCTAGGGAGGATGGCAGAGCTCAGGTGGGATTTGGGTGTTGGTGTTTGTGGCTTCTTCTTTAAAAAAAAGAAAATCTGGGGTGGGGGTGTGTGTGGAATATATTCTGCGCACATTTGCTTCTGAAGACAATGCTGATGTGGACTCGTGTGTGATTTCTGTAAACCCATGGAAGGGCAGAGATTTCCTATTAAATTTTTATCCTCTCCCCCAACTTGTGTCCAGAAGTACTCTCAGTATAGTGTTAGCTAGAGGTACCTGCCCAGAAGGGTCTTAAAAGAACTGAATTTGTAGAATTACCCAAGATTTAAGGGAAGGGGAAAGGAGATAAGAAAATTAAGTTTACAAAGGGGCAGTAATCTGTATGGGATCGTCAAGTTAGAGAGTATTAGAGCCAGGATTAGAACCCAAGACTTTATGTTCGGTTCCTGGCTCAGTTCCCTGTACCAGGCTGACCAATTTCTAGGTTTCTCTCAAGGGGACACTGCTGAGTACCTCTGGAATAAGAGCCAGAGAATCCTGGGAAACCTACCTGGCTTCTTTTGGCCTCTTGCTCCCAGACAGATCCAAGCATGCCTCTTTGAATTTGATTTTCCTTTAAGCTCCTTCACAGTCCCTATCTCAAAATCCTGGAGAAGAGGAAACTTTATTCAGGGACCTTTTCCTTGGGAAGAATCTACAAGGGATATAGTTTAAAACCTCAAACTGAAGAGAAAGGCTGGCCGTGGCCATTGAATTAATAGGGTTCTGTTTTCCATGCACTGAGGGTGGACCAAGCACATTGATCAGCCGACAGGACCCGACTCAGTGTCCACTCCCAGTGTCCGCACCCCTTTGGGATGGAGGGGCTGCAAAAGGAATAGAAAATATAATCTCTTCCCATAAGTGTAGTCTTATGGTTTAGAAATGCAGTTCCTCAATACAAAAGAGAACCAAGGACCCATGAAATGCACACAGAGATTAAACTGCAAAAATTAGAAAGGACAAAGTTGTTGCCAGGAAAAAAAATCTGATTCTATGATCAAACTTAAAGAAAAAAAAAAAAAATCCTTTCCCCAGACCTGTAAGTAACTTTGGAGAATATAGTTGGTGTTCCTGGAGATGCACTTGGTTTATTTTAATCTTCAGGAAGGTCCCTAGGAAACCCAGGAGCCGCCAAACAGGTGAACAAACTCACCCTTCTGTATTTTTGCACAGGCAGCCTTGGGTCTGGTTCCAACCAGCGCTCCAACCCTTGCCAAATCATGCCCCTCCCGCACCGCTTTATGACATGCGCTTCGAGAAAAGGTTGAAAAAATTCCCCAAAGGATTAGAAAATAGACCGTGATGGGAAAAAGACGGAGCGTCTCCTTAAAGCTTTTTTGCTTGGTTTTGTTTCTGACTTTTGAAGAACACTTTAGACAGTCCAGGGTATGGATGTATCAGGGAAGGGCGTAGGGAGGATCCTTTGTTGAGTCCCAAGTGCCTACTGTTGTGGCTGACAAAAGAGAAAGCGTCAGGTTGCCTAGAGAGAAAATGGGGCAAAGAGATGACAAACGGAATTACAGGTGTATTTCAGGAAGGATGGCGGGGTAGAGAGGGAGCTTTTTTCACTCTGCCCCTCCATCCTGTGCATTGCTGGAATGTTAGATTCTCTGCTTATCACAAGTACATGCCATAATTTGGAAATATCAAAATGTAAATTAAGCGTAGACTATATTCTAGGCATATCCTAGAATGTGATCTTCGAAATAACCCTAGGATATGATTGCTCCCATTTTACCGATAGGGAAACCGAGGCTCAGACTTCTCAGGTTTTTCAGCCTCATCAGCAACAGGAATGAAGCTAGTAAATCCCTAACGTTAGACATATTCTCGAAGTGCCTGATCTCCTCCAGGGAGGTCAGAATAGAAGTCTGAAAGAGAGACAGGCTATTTCGAGGTTCCCAGGCTTACTCTTGAGTGTCAGCCTCTGTGAAGAGGAAGTTTGTTAGCGTCCTACCCCTCATCGTCTGGTTTGGGGTATATCGAGAACTCTTGGAGATTGCACCTCTGTTCACAGTCCCTTCTGAGACTTGAACACTCTTTGTGTCTCTCCTCCCTGTGCTCGCACTCAGCATTTATTTTTTTGATTCCTGGGGAGTTATTTTCTCTACTTAGCATGTGCCTAACCTTAAAAATCCCTTTCCTAATCCCTTATCTTTTTATCAGTCGGTATCAGGGCTAATTCCATTAAACACATGTACATAGTATGCTCTTACGTGTGTGTGGGTGCTCACACGCACACTGCCTTGTGGCCCTCCATTGGAGCTCTGCTAAACATTGTAACCCGTTTTCAAAGAGGTAATGCTATTTGCAAGTTGATCGTTCCTCCTGTTTCATCTCTATGTTTGGTTATCTTTACCAGGCAGACAGAATGAGGTTCAGGGAATAGGAAATAGAGTTTCTGCATAAATGATGGAGAGCTTTAGTAATCAGAATGGCTGAGGGCCAGCTAATAAAATGTTGTTGTTGTTGTTTTCCTTCTTGGTCTGTTCTATTTTTTTTTTTTTTCAAATTGCCTTAGAGATGCTTTCCTGGTCACTAGCATCAGGATAACCGTTGAACCATTGCTTGTTCTGTCCCATTAAAGAGCGTTGAAGTGGAATGTTCCCATCGAGCTTTCTAGGAGCCCAGAGGGGCATGGTGTTTAGTGCATTCTGTCGGCGTGCTGCTGATCACACACATGCCTTTCTTACCTCCCCCCTCCCCACGTTCTAAGCCACACTTCTTTCCTGGCATTTATATTTCCTGTGAGGTGGGGTGCATTAGGCCCATTTTACAGATGAGGAGACTGAGCTGGGATTTGAAGCAATGTTTTCCTGGGAAGCTCCATGAATGTATCCTTCTGAAGGGGTCATTAACCTCATGTAAGCACCCTTGTCCTAGTCCCTGAGAAAAATTCTCCAGCTGTTTTCATCTTTTAAGCTGGCAGTGAAAAGTCTCTTAAGACAGAAAGGTTATTATTATTTAATAGCTTTCTCGAGTTCCTGTTACTGTTACTCCCAGGGATGTTGAGCTATGCAGAAATGGAGCACTCCAAAGAACAATTTGGCCAATGGTGTTTCTTCTCTGGGGCCGTATTTCCAAGCCCACAATTCTCCAGGGAACCAGAACCAAATTGTTTAAAATGAAGTCATTCCTCAGATTAACTTCCTCAGAGAAGGTGTCAGCAGTTTGCAAAAACAAATAAAACAAAACCGAGATTATCGCTCATAATTCCCTTTTAGGTACCATGTCAGTGAAACAATGAGTTTGCATTTTTTGTAATTCTAGAACATTCCTCATTAGCAGTAGCCCTGGGTCATAACCTTTCCGGTGAATTCTCTTTCATACCTTTGGGAAGGATTTAAGATGAACCTTCAAAAGGATATTAACATAACACGTAGCCAATACCACAGCTGCCTTTTAAATTAATAAGGTTAATTGTTCTCCAGCAAACATAAGTTTGTCTTTGGCATTTTAAATGCTCCTCATTGATCTGACATTTTACTGTTTCCAGCTTTTAAAGGGCTCAAATCAAAGACTATTGATAATTGAGCAAATAGTGAAGGTCCAGAAATATAAAAACATTGTTGGTTTTTCCATGAAAAACAATCATAGCCTTTTGAATTCAATGGAGGTTTTTACATTAGCCATCTAAGACTTATTGAATTAGTTCTATTCTCAGTCAAGCTAATTCAAGCGAGTGAACAGTATTGACTTTTTAAACGTATTTTATTAAAAAAAAAAAATCTTAAATTTATTAGGTTTGTAGATACAGCCCTGGGGCCATGACCACTGCAGAAATGTTCCAGTTTAGAAACAGAAGATTCAGACCTCAATTTGGGGGCAAATCCAGGTTATATTCTTTGAAAATTCTGATGGATTTGGAAAGATGAACATGGAACTTGGAACATTCATCTTCCCGAAATTTGTCACTGGCAAAGAATGCTAATTGCTTTTTTTTTTTTTCCAAATAAGATATAAGGTTAAGAATAACATTTTCATAGAAAATGCAGTAAACTGCTTTATACAAGTAATTACATAGCTAGATGTGGTTCCGGTGCCTTCCAAGCCTGAGGGTCCCCAAAGATTTCTTTACCAGTTGTTTTTAACTATGAATCTTAATCTTGTTCATTCCCCTGCCAAAATGAATTTAAAAGTGTTCGTATACTTGCCAAATTAATTGGTAAAATCGACTATAGTTTATATCACACCAGAATGTTTGCGTGTATGTGTTTATGTATAGTATAGTATATATATTTCAAGCCGAATATTCAGAAAGAATTAGGTGAGTTAATTGATTGCTTGAATAAGAAGTAGATCATACAAATTATAAATAATGGCCTTCTCGGACAGAAAAAGAGGGAAAACTACTCATTTTTCACTCATGTCGTAAGACGTGTTGCATAATATACAAGCTGGTCATTGCCCTGCCTGCAAGAGAGTTCTTGAATTGAGCAGTTTGTAAAGTTTACGTCCGAGTCCGTTTTTAACCCAGTATGGCTGGGATTGAACTCTGTCTGCAGAGGGTTTCCATCCACAGCTACATTCAAACACTGTCCAAAACCCACATCAGAACTGTCTTGATCTCCTGTATGGTGGAGCCCAAAGCAAGCTGTGTGCACTACACTCTGGTCTTCATTTGGGAATTGACGTTCACTTACCAGTCGCAGCAGTTTATACCTGTCATGTTTTAATCCATGCATGAGGAAGTGCTAATAACTGTATTAAATATTTCCAAGCATAGCTGCAAAACTACACGTTTGCTTAACACCTTTCTATGATAGAGGAAGTATATACTATGGTTGTCTTCTTGTAGTATGTCTTTTAATTTTGTTCAATGTGTTATCAACTGTTTTAAGGAATGGGGTTTGAAATGTGTGTGCAAACTGATATGTACATAACTCCCGAGGCAACACAAGTGCCCGGTCATATGGTGTAAAAATGTAAATACAGGAAAATTTCATTTTTCTAATAAAGATAATTTCTGCCAATTGATATGAAAACGAGAAATGGAGTTGTGGTCTTCGTTGTTGTCATTGTCGTTGCTGTCGTGGGCGTCACTAATGTTTCAGCCAGGCTTAGTATTTGTACAAAAGGGAAATAACTTGATTTGTCCCCACTTTGTGCAAGGGGGGAGTGTAGAGGGAAGCACGGAATTGGGCAAATCCTTGGCTTGGCTTCAGGATTTCAGGCGCAAGCTTAGCCGCTGTGCCGTACTGGATCTCATCTTCCTGTGCGGGTCCCACACTTGCAGCCTTGAACCTGACAGTTTTGACCTTTACAAAGAATCACTCTCCTCTACATTACTTAGGTAAGACTCACAGATGCTCCCCTCTTGCTTATCTATGCCAAGGTCACACACAGACCCTCTGAGTTCCTATTCTGTGCTTTATAAATGACTAACTGACCTGCTCAGCCCCGCCAATCAATCAGAACAAAATGCTTGTTGACCAAACAAACATTGGTTAAGCTTCCCCCCTTCTCCCAGGTCCCTGAACTTTGGCTCGGCACAGCCTGAGCCAGCACATAACCCTCCGTAACAGCCCCTCCTGGGAACGGGCAGGCCTCGAATTCTCCGATCTCCTGTCTGATCATGCCTCTCCTGTTCATCACACTTTTCCACACCCTGTTCTTTCTAGCTTTGCTCACTCCTACCTGTACAAGAAAAACCCATTTCCTCCCCCCTGAGATGTTTGTAGACCTATGGTCACAGCATTCTCTCCATTGCAGCAGTTCCTCCCCACCAATTGCAATAATCTCTTTCTTCCCCTTGCAATAATCCTTTTGAATAAAGTCTCTCTTTACTAAACCCAAATTTGGTTCTTCAGATCAAGTGACATTTCTAAAACCCAAATCTGACCATGTCAACTCCACCTCCCTTAAAACCTTCAACTGGAGCCCCGTGACCCTTGCCCTGGCACACAAAGCCTTTCCAAACCCGGCCACACCCTTCCTGCCACACATCTTATGCTGTATCGGAGTCAAAGGTCTTTCTGCTCCTCTCCAAAGACAGCATGAGCTCTCCTGTTCCCATGCTTTTGCTCATGCTGGTCTTTCTTCCTGCAATGCTGGTCTCCTCATCAACTCGATTCTTTTTTAAGATCTATTTCAAAAAGAAACCTCTTCTTAGTCATTCCAAGCTTCCCACAGCAGAATGACTGACGGTTAACTTCTGTACCATCCATAGTCCCATGCACACACCTCTATCAAATAATTTATCAGCCTTTAGTATTTTTTATTTTATTTCAGTATATTACATGGTACAAATGTTTAGGTTGCATATATTGCCTTTGCCCTGCCTGAGTCGGAGCTTCAAGCGTGTCCAACCCCCAGACAGTGTGCACCGCACCCGTTAGGTGTGAATAAACCCATCCCCTCCTCCCCCCTCCCACCTGCCCGACACCCGATGAATGTTACTTCCATGTGTGCATGTAAGTGTGGGTCAGTTAGTACCAATTTGATAGTGAGTACATGTGGTGCTTGTTTTTCCATTCTTGTGATAGTATATTTTTGACGTGTGCTACTTCTCCTTAGAATGTGAGCTTCTCCAGAACAAAGGTCATATAACCTTTGAATCCTAGCACCCAGCTCTGAGTCTGACAAAAAAAAGGGTATTTACTAAACATTTTTGTAAGAGTAGAAGGATAGCTCGATGGAAAAGTGAGTGGTAATGGCTGGTGGGTGGGTGGGTGGATGGAGTGCTTCGGAATCAGTCCTCGGTTTCTTGCACTATTCCACCTATCTTATCACACTGGATCTTGATTACCCCTCAGTATTTATATTTGGGTCCAACTTTTTCCAGACTCACAGGTCTGCATCTCCACTTAGAGATCTTAAAGACATCTGAAACCTAAAATGTTACAACGACAAGTACTCTGGACAACCCATCGCACCAACAGGAATCTGATCCTCCCACGGGGTTCCTCATCTCAGGAAGTGGCACTGCTACTGACCTGACTTCTCAGGCCAAATGCCTGTGGGCCATTCTTCACTCCTATCTCCCCTTCACATCCAATCCATCGGCCAGCCTTGTCTGCCTGACCTTTAAAACGCATTCATGACCCATCTCCGTCTCCTCACTTCTATCCTGCTACGCCAGCCATCATCTCCCATTTATATTATTGCATTAGCTTTTTAACCCATCCACCCACTTCTCCCGTGGCCTCCCAGCCTGTCCATTCTGCAGACAGAAGACAGGGCAATCTTCTAAAAACATCAATTAGATGATAGAGCTCACCTGCTCTCAGGCCTTCAGTACCTCTCCATTACAATGAGGATAAAATCCAAAATCTTCCCTGTGACCTCAGAGCGCTAACTGGTCTGCGTTGTCTCCTACGTCCTCTACCTCCAGTCTGCACCATGCACATTTGGATCCAGCCACACTGAGCTTCTCTCTCTTCAAACAAAGGAAACTCAGGACCTTTGCACTTGCTTTGGCCTCTCCATGTAACTGTCCCTCTAGATCTTTTTTGTGAATTCCTCCTTTGTCATACTTAGGGCTCTGTTTAACTGTCACCTCCTCAGAGAGACATTCTGTGACCACACTATCTTAAATACAATCTTCCCCATCACTCTCTATCCCCATACCACACATTATTTGTCCTTAGAACACCTACCGCTACTTGAAATCTCATCATAGATTTGTGTCTATTTGTTCACTGTGTGTCTCCTTCACTGAATAAGAATAAGGACTGGGTTTATCCCATTCACTGCTCACGCCCCAGCATACAATGCAGTGACTGGTATATGGTAGGCATTCAGTAAATGTATGGAATGGATGAATAAATGGATGGATGGATGAATGGATGGATGGAAGGAAAGGGCAATACATGACTAGATGAATACATGGCTAAATAGATGGAAGTATGATGGATGCATATAGGTCGGGAGGATAGAAGAATGCCTTTGATCAGAATACATGGTTCCTAGGTCCCATGCTTATCCCATCTTGCTCCTGGGGCACTTCCTATATGTCAAGGTTCACATTTTCCCTCAGAAGTGTGGCTCCACGGAGTGGCAACTAAGGGTGTGTTCTCAGTGGGGGGCTAAAAATATCCTTTGTCTCTCTTCAGTCTTCCCCCAATCTCTTCAATCTCCCCAGTGATATTCAAAGGGCAGTTCGTGAAGGATGCCTTATACACCAAGCCCTGTGGACCTAGGACACATATGAAAGGGTTCATGGAAGGACTGGTGAAATCATAACAGAGCCCAGAGAGTCACGTACAAGACCATAGTACCTGGCTCGGGCAGCTGCAACGGTCCCAGCTTTCTGGGAGGCAGCAGGACTTGGGGATCAATCAAATCTTTCATTCTACCATAATCTACACTCATATCATGTACTTACTTTGTACGAGTCCTGCCCTTTGGGAGATTATAGTCCACTGATCTCCTTGCATCTTTAAGACGATGGTGGCTTTGAATAGAAACTCTTCCACTCAGACGGCAGCCTTCCCACAGTTGCGAGGCTGGAACGTTCCTCTCCAGGTGCTCCAACATGGCTGCCGAGCCCCACGGCCTTCTGGGAAAAAATGGTGGCTGCTCTATTCTGAAGAGGTCAGAGACAGGTCTTTCTGCCTCAGCAAGGCAGACTGAGGAAGACCTGAGTCCCTCAGTAGACTATTCTCTCACCCTGACCTAGTAAGATAGAGGGGAGATGCCCGCAAGGAGAGAGTTTTCAGTGGAGACATTGCCTCTGTGCTCACGACGACGGCAGGAATGGGAAAGATTGTTGTTCACACCGGGTGGCAGGTAGCTTTTGTCTGTGGAAAGATTTGATCTGGGAAAGTTTGCCTGGGGCAGAGTTGTAACTTCCAGAAACACCGATGTGCAGGAGGATTGCAAAGGATGGAGCTCAGGTGGGCAACAACCCAGGTGTAGGGTAAGAATCAGGCATTGTGGTCCTTAAAGAAAGTGAGGTGGACTGTGCCTCGGGCGTGGGTTTCTGGATCTCTCCACATCCAGGAGCAACAGACCCTCCCAGAAGTGGATGGTTTTACAGAGGCTACGAAATAACAAGAAGATGTGTGGTATCCTGGAGCCACCTCTTCTATTTCTGCCTCACCCATCTGTAATGAGTCCTGTCCCCTCTCTTTGTGGACGAGAAAACTAAGCTGGGAGAAAGGGAATATGTCACTCAAGCTCACTCGGATCTTAGCAATCAAGACCTCTTGAATGAATCTGGCACCACTTGCCGAGATGGGTAAAGAAAATGACATTTCTTTGGCACTTGCTGTGTACCAGACTCTGAGCCACTTGGACAAACAACATATTATTAAATCCTTCCAACCGTATGAAAGCTCAGATCCAAGTCCTTTTCCTGATACACCACACTCCAAATGACAACCTGGGTGTATACTAAAGGGCAATAGAATAATTATGTCATGAAGCAAATGTCTTCATGAACAACAACAAAAAAACCCACCTTTTCAATCCCAAAGCAGCTAATCTGTAAGCTATGAGGGACTGCTGGCATCAGAAGAATGCAATGGCAGCTAACATTTGTGTGCCGTTCTGTGTTGCAGTAGAGACAGGTTACACCACTGTTTTTATTTGCCTCCGTTTAACAGATGAGGAGACTGAGACCCAGAGACAGAAGTGACTCATCCCAGGTCACTGAATTGACATGTGGCAGAGGAAGGAGGCTTCAAAACCCAGGCATTCAGACTCCGCACCCTGAACAATTACGGAGCGGTGCACTCCCCAAGGAAAAGGACAGAGGTTTCCCTTTTCCCTCGTGTCACTTTCCCTCGACCCCGGCCTTTTCTTTGGAGTAGCAGAAGATGGGCCGTTTTCAACACATTTCCCATTAACTGAAGTGGCGCTAAATACCATCGCCGCTTTGAAACTAATGGGCAATTTGTGGGATGCCTTAACAGCCATGTAGCCCCATTTGGGGGCATAATTATTTCCTAATTAGGAGGTGATTTATACTTGGGACTTGGGACATGTGGCTGCCCAGAATGGTCCAGTTCCTTTTTCTCCCCCCAGAATTCTGCTGGCTGAAGCCGAATGACCACGCAGCCGAGCAAACTTGATTAACAGACAGTTCTGATCCTGTGGGAGGGAGAAGCTCTCACTTGCCAGTCAAATTTGCAATGATTTCTAGGATAAAACAACAACAACAAAAAATGTTTTCTCTTGGAAGATCCTGTAGTCTTCTGCTGGGAATGGAGTTCATGGGGTGATTCATCTTTTTTTCTGAGAATTCTGACAAAATTTGTCAAAGTTCATTAAATTAACGCACCTTTATAAAGAACCCTCCTTCGTAGCACAGATTATAATTCCTGTGTTACATATGAGGAGACTAAAGCTTGCAAAGTTGAAGCGACGTCCTTAAGACCATAGAATCAGGTGGTCCTTGTGAAGCTGGGGCCAGGAGTGAGAGCATGTCAGCTGGACACCACATCCCATAATCTTGTATCTCTACTATCGCGCTCTCTATTGCTTAGATCCTGAAAGAGTGCAGGCAGGAACTGCCCCTGTGTCCCTCATACCTAGTACACTGTAAGTACTCAGTAGATATTTTTAAATAAACAAGCAGCAGAAACAAGAGTCAGGAATTCTGGGTTCTAGGCAGTGTCCTAACTGTGTGACCTTTGGCCAGTCACTCCACTTCTCTGAATGTTCTCATAGTCTTCTCATGCATATCTGTGAAAGGGGGATTTTTAGCCCTGATTCTAATCTGCTTCATGGGGCTGTGCCAAGGCCTTGTTAACCATACCAAACAAAGGATAACTGTGTTTGCACCTTTTTAGTTCCAAAACTTAGTAGTTGTGCTCAGGGTATGTCCAAAGAGAAAAAACTTATCTATAAAGTGGCTGGAAGTCCAGGCCATCTGATCCCAG
>RJWJ010021754.1:0-27554 GCA_004363605.1 Indri indri | reverse complement strand
TACAATAAAAATGGGTGGTTGTTTTTACGAAAACTAAAGTGAGTGCTTCAGAGATATTCTGTAAGGGTCCCTGGCTTAAAATTGTCTTTCTGTTGAATTAGATATCGGTGTGGCAGCTTTAAAAGATTGGAGAGAGAAGGAGTATAAAAATCAGGACAGATCCTCACATAATTTGCTTAGCAAAGGTCTTTAAGGACCCGTTTCACTTTGAAGGTATTATAACTAGAGATTGTAAACGATGCATTTCAGAGTATGGTTAATGAAAGAAAGATAATGCAGAATCCTCATAGTCCATATCAAAGAAATGTGTGGTGTCTTGCCTCCTCTTCCCTCCCCCCGCAAGTAAACTATTGGCAAATACGTGTGCATGTATGCATCTTACGTTAAAATGACATTTTAAAATTGTGTATTATATTTTTGCTGATTTTGTCAATTAATTTTTGTATTAACTACTAACTACTATTTTCACCCATGTGAAATAATTCAGTTTTACTACATAGCAAAATAAATGAGTACGTAAGCTCTGAGACAGACATCCTGAATTCCAGATGTGACACTTCCCGCTATCTGTGATTTGGGGCAAGTTGCTTGACTACACTGATCTTCTGTGTCCTTATTTGTAAAATGATGATGATAATAGTATCTATTTCTTAAATTTGTAAAGAAGATTAAGTGAGAATTGGCATACTGTTAGTGTCTGGCAACACAGTAAGCCGTTAGTAAATAATATCAATTTATATATTATTATTATAGCAAAAATTGTAACCTAGGTGTATTGATCTACTTGACCATAACAAAATACCACACACTGGATGGCTTAAACCACAGTTTGTTTTCTCATGGTTCTGGAGGCTAGAAATCCAAAAATCAAGGTACCAGTAGGGTCGATTTCTGGTGAGGCCTTTCTCAGCTTGCAGACGGTGTCTTCTCACTGTGTCCTCACATGGTATTTTCTCTGTGACCATGTAAAGAGAAGGAGATCTGGGGTCTCTTCCTCTTCTTATGAGGGGACCAGTCTAGCCAGATTAGGGTCCTACCCTCATGATGTCATTTTACCTCATTACCTCCTTAAAGACCCTCTTCCAGGTACTGACACATTAGGGCTTCACCATATGAATTTGGGGGAGATCCTATTCAGTCCAAATACTAGGTACATTTATATTCTACACGGAGATAATGGAACCTAAGTAGCTTTGGGATGCAGAAATGACCTGTCATGAAGAGTGAACTCTCTCTTAAAAGAGAGAACAAGTTTCAATCCACAGTTATATAAATTTAAGAGAATTAGAGAATCTTAATTCTATACTTAAATATACTAATTCATTGTATGAAATTAGAGTTTTTACTTAAATTCCTCTTTCCTTAGATCCACACATAAAATCTAATTATAAATGAGCCGATCATCTACTTGCTTCATGAGGATATATTAAGGACTAACATGACAACGTTCAATAACAAGTCTGAGATTTTTGGAAAAGATAAGGTGAATACCGAGGAACAAAAACAGGCTTGTTCTCCTCAATATTATATTCATTTATGCTTCTATTCATCACCTATAATCCAGTTACTCACAAGGCTGAGGCAGCAGGAGGATTGCTTGAGCCTAGGAGTTCAAGACTAGCCTGGACAAGATAGTGAGACCCCAACTCAAAGAAAAAAATCATTAATTACCTACTATGTGCCAGACATTAAGGGTACAGAGGAAATAGTTCTTAGAATGTGATCTTAAATAGCTCATGGGCCTTTGGGAAAGGGAGATATGTAAATAAGTAATTATAATGAACTAGAAACATAGTGCACAGTTGTTTATTATAAGATTAAATGCCATGGAAATGTAATAATAGCTATCATTTATTGGGTGCTCACTATGATATCCCAGTTACCATGCAAATGGTTTATATTCATTATCTCATCTAATGTTTACAAAAATATCGAGTTAAATACGGTTGTTATCAACATTGTAGGATTAGAGAGATTAGGTGTCTTGTCCACTCATAATTGGCTCATAATTGAAAAGTGTAGAGCTGAGTTGTGTCTGATTCTTGGGGGCATTTTCATAACCACAGTCTGTACTGCCCCTTTGCTCTGGGAGCACAAAAGAGTCTCTAAACCTCTCTGAGCCACGGAAGTCTTCACAGAAGAAGTTACTATTGAGCTGGCTCTTGAAGGATGAGGAGAAATTATCCAGGTGGAGAAGGAGGAAGCAGGCATGTAGGATGACTGAGAGACATGAAGGAGCACAGACTTGCATCAGGAAATGGCCCTGTGTGACAGCACTTTGAGGACACATGCTCAAGAATCTAGACCCTGGAGTCTTTTTTGAGCAGGAAAGTAACATAAAACAAAATAAGCTTTCTGTTTTGTTAGGTCACTCTGATGAAGATATGTATTCTGGCCTGGGAAAGGCAGTATATCAGAGAGTTGCAACACGTTAGAGAGAGGAAGACCAGTTCACCACTACAATAATCCAAGCAAGAGTTGATATCCCTCTAAAGGTAGGAACCGAGAGTAGAACAGGGGAAGAGAACATTGAAAAGATAAATTTGAGAGATAGGGTTGCCAGTAGTTTGCAGTTAATTATTAATAGATACGAGAAATGAAGCTGAGTGAAAAAAGACTGACTCCCAGATTCCTAGCTCAAAGAACTGGGTGAAATACGGTGCTCTGAAGCAAGAGGGGGAAAAGAGCAGGAGGAGGAGTGGGTTCAGAGCGGACGCCGGAGTTCCATTCAGGACAGTTTACTCTGAGTCGCTTGTGGGATATGAAAGTGAATGTCACCGGTAGACAACCAGAAACGTAGTTCTAGAAGCCCAGGGAAAGAAGTCAGGGCTGGAAGTGGTGATGTGGAAGGTATTATCCAAAGGCAAGAGCTCAAATCAAGGTGGTAAATGAAGTCCCCCAGGAGAGCAGCTTGGGAAAGAGAACCCTGCCAAGGTCAGCACCTGGGGGAACCCAGAGCAGATGAAGAGACACTAACAGGGGAGGCCAGAAATGCAGGGCAGAACCAGGCATTCTGGAAGCCAAGAGAATTCAAGAGGGTAACAGCATTCAATGCCCAGAAGTAAGTAAGGAGGATTTCTTAAATGCCCATTGAATTTGATAATTAGGAGGGCACCGAAGACACTCCTGGAGAGGCTGTGTTGGAACATGAAGACAAAAGCCAAATTGTAGCGGGTAATGGGAGGAGGAAATGGAAGCCTTGAGTAAAGAATATGTTTTCAGGAACTTTGGCACTCAGGGGATAGATTGTCCTGTGACAGTAGCTAGCAGGAGGCAGGATCAAGGGGCAACTGTTGGTTTTCCCGCCACTACCCCTAATGATATCCTGACTTTCAAGGATCAAACAATATCCTAACATTTCAGGCCTTCGAAAAACACCTTACAGACATTCTTTTTAAGTTTTACTTCATTTGCTAGTAATAAATAAAATTCATTTGTACTTGAAATTTGTGTAGAGGATTTTCCTCTGCATACTCTATGTCCAGCTGATATAAAAGCCTTAATAAAGCTATCTTTCCTAAGGAATATCAAATTCAGGATGCTTTTATATATCCTTTTACTGTCAATGTCCATTAAAATGTATCATAAATCTATTAGTCTTATTTGGTTTATTTTTGCCATATGATGAGAATAAAGAAAACATCTTATGCGGGCATTCCCATGAATAAACAAAGCCTGGGTAAGGGAGGAAAGAATCACCAAGTGACTTCTCCCCAAAATTTGCATGTTTAGGACATTTAAAAGGGAGAGACCCTTAAAATTTGAATGAAATGTTCAGAGTGATTAATTTGAGCCAAGATGTTAAAGAGACTCATGACAGTTTTCTAAGTTTCAGACAGGAGAGGTCTAGAGTTCTGAGAAACAGTTTTCTAAGTTTCAGACAGGAGAAGTCTAGAGTTCTGAGAAACAGGCATAAACCCTTTGCACATAATGTGTTTGCCCATCATGTCAGCTGTAAAGAACAGCTGGGTCCAGGCTTTGCTTACTCCTTAGAGGAACCACAATTGAGTGCATTAGAAAGCCGTCCTCAGTGAAATGACTAAGTTGTCTTTAATGAAGCACCTTCAGCAGGTAAAACTGAAAGGCCACCCCTCTTCTTCATGAAATGCCAGCTGATAATCACTTGAGAGCAGCCAGCATATTCGAGAATCTTTCACTCTCCATGTTTTCTGGCTTGGTTACCTGTTTGCAGAGGCCGTAAAAATGACCCATGCTCCCCTACAAAGTAAGCAAAAGGAAAAACTGAGAGTTACATGTTGAGATGACATCTTTTAGGGCTTCAAGTAAAATTTGTCCAGATCAAAGATCTACTAATTAACATTTCAACCACTTCTTCAGCACTTACTATGTGCCAAGCACAGTCCTAACCAGTGAGTATGCCTGTCAATGAGAGAGAAAAAAGAAAGAAGGAAAATCACCAGGAGGGCCTGGTGCTTTACGTACATTAGCACATATTTATTATAACGGTCCAATGCGGAAGATGTCATCAGCCCATTTTGCAACAGCAGTAAGTGAGGCTGAGAAAAGCTCAGTCACCCATCTAGGGTCACAGAGCTGGTGACCAGCAGACTGAGTGTCCAGCGCAGGGCTCTGGGCCTGAGCTCTGGTCTCATGTTGTTCCAGGATGCCTTCTTGTGGCCACATAGTTGAGCCAACAACCCCCCTGTGTCCCTATCTCAATAAATTGCACATTCCACATATCTTTGGCTTAATCAGCATTTTTAAAAATCTCCCCACCCCGCAAATCTACTTGTTTACTTTTTATGACCATGGCTAGCATTTGTGACTTTGTAATCTAAGATGATGAGGTAAAAATCAATGTGTCTCAAGGCGAAGACCAAACATCTCTATTGTCAACAAAGGATTTCTCTTGTTGGACATATTTTCTACTTGTATTAGTGTGTTTAATAGATTTTCCCCTTCTCCCCTGGCCAAATTGTGTGGACTGTCAGTGGCGTTTAAACTATCTGCCCAGCACTTGGATAGCCCGGGGGAAAAAAAAAAACAAAACTTTAAAAAATACTGATGCCAGGATCCCATACTCAGACATTCTATTTTAATTATCCTGTGGTATTAATAGAATCTATGCATGTATATATTTTTAAATTTTCCTAGAATGTTGTAACGTGTTGCCAGGGTTAGAAATCATTGATGTCCACAATCTTATAGCCCTGCTGATAGCCTGTGAGCTAAACCATCTGTGTATAAGACATCCACGCAGACTCAGTTAAGTATCCTGCCTTAATGTCTTACATAACATCTGCCAAAAGGTGGAAGATAGCATAGTGAAGGATCAACAGTACTTGTCAATAAAACCATAGGTCGCAGGACATTTTGATCCCTGCTAATTAAATATCTTATAATTAAAGCTGTTGGAATGTTTGAGAAAAATTAACAATAACACCCTTTCCCCTTCCCTTCTTCAAACCAAAGAATGATACTTGGAAACCCGAGACTGGCTATACAGTTTTAAACATTCTTGTTTATTAAGCAACTAAAATGTCCGGGATTTTCCAGGAGAGTACCGATTTCAAATATTCTTTCATATTTTCTCATGATTACACTGATACCAAATTCATCCATTCATTCATCAAATATTTGGTGAGAAATATTCTAAGTACTGGGGTTGATTTGTGCTTTCACCGAACTTTCATTCTAGAAGGATGAGCAGAAATGAATAAATTAACAAACCAAAAACAACCAGTACTAGGCAGAAAAAAAAAATAGGTGTGTCTTAGAGACCAATGGGTGGTTACTTGAGCTTTAGTGATTAAGGAAGGCTTCTCTGAGGAGGTGGCAGTTGAGCTAAGAAACAAATGACAAGAAGGAGCCAGCCTTGTGACTCTCTGGGGAATGTGCATTCGGAGAAGACAACTAATGTCCCCAAGGCAGGAATGGGCTTAGTGTGTCTGATGCCATTGTAGCTAGAACATCAAGAAGGAAAGCAAGAATCAGAGGAGACATCTGTGTAGAGGTAGTCAGGCAACCAATGACTGCATATTCTGGAGCGCTTAAAAAAAATACCAAAGCCTAGGCCCACCCTAGTCCATTGAGTCAGAATCTCTGGAGTTTCAACGTTGGTTTTCTCCAGGTGTTCCCAAAGTGCAGAAAGAACTGAGATCCACTCAGTAAGGCTTTGAAGGCCAGGGTAAGGCAGAAAGGAGATGGGGTTTTATTCTGCATACAATGAGAAGTAACAAACTAAACAGCTTTAAGCAGGGAAGTGACATGCTCAGTGGAAAATGGATTTGAGTAGGCTCAACAAGATCAGAAGCAGGGAAATCAGCTAAGACACATTTGCAATATTCTGGAAGAGAGGTGGTGGTGGTTTGTCCCAGTCTGGAACAAGTAAAGAGAAGGTTTGTCATGTTTTAGGCACATGGCGTTTGAGTCAACCACACTCACTGGATTGGAGATGACTCCTAAATTTGGGGTTGAAAAGTGGTGTGGATATTAGTATTCTTTACCAAGACAGAGAAGGCTGAGAGAGGAGCCGGTTAAGGGTGGGGTAACTAAAATAATAATATGAATAGGTAGGCCCTAAGAATCTGTCATTTAACTTGAAGATTTTGTTCATCTAAGCTACAAGGTCAAATAGGCAGTCGAATAGATAATTCTGGAGCTTAGCACAAGATTGAAGCTAGAGATGCAAACCATGAAGCCCCCATTATGTGGAAACTGTTCAAAGTCATGAAGACTGTTTAAGAGTATTTGCAAAGAGAACTGCCAAATAGAAAGTATTTTAGCGAAGGAACGGCCAAGTGGTTCAAATGCTACTGAGGGTCCAGTAGAGAAGTAACCACTGGAAAAAAATCATTGTCTTCAATTTGGGGTTTGGGAAATATGGTCACCAAAGGAAACACTGCTAATGGCAATAAGATTGTTGCCACAAGTTAATGGGTACATTTGACACGGTAGACCTAGACTGAAAATATACACGTAAAGATGTTAAAGGGGTGTGTGTGCAGGATCAATGCAAGATCATTAAGAAATAAGTAAGATTTAGGGTGTTAATACCACCACAGAAAAAAACATATGGATCACATTTCTTTCTAAAGCAGAGCAAGTGGATGTGTTACAAAGTAGACAAATAGCGACTCAATAAATTTTACATATTTTCTACTTCCCTTTTCTTTTAAAAATCCAGTCAGATCTAGGAGAGTTGATGTGTAAGAAACAACAGTTATGGCTGGGCTAGAAATTCAATCAGTAAAATGACCTAATAGGGGACTAAGAGCAACTCCATGGCTTAAATAAATGATCTGAATGATTTCTACTACCACTCTGAGGGTGCTATTGAAAGTTGTGTAATGTGAGTGGAATACCAATGTATTTTAAAAGGAACCTTAATTTGTTTAAAGGAAAATACAATGCATGAACTAATTCATGTGCCCTACGAAGTGCCAGACATTTCAATGACTACAGGAAATCAGATCACAGTTACCTTGAGCTTAGTCATTTATTCATCAGAGAGCTTCACTTCCGAAAACAAAAACAAAGACTGGAGCTAGAGTTTCACCCTTCAAATGTCCTAAAATGTTCCATCTTATGGTGAACTGTGACAAAATTAAGATAATGTAAAATTTCTGAAGACGACTCTAACCATATACCAAACAAAGCCAAAAACATTTGTGCAACAATTTTTCATATTCATGATGAAGAACAGCATATTTCTATTGTTCTTCATATAGCAAGCCAGCAAGAGTCTCTCTCAGAGAGGCACATAATGATTCATCAAAAACTAAATTAGCTTCTATAATTTTAAAGAGTATAAAAGAAGGAAAGTCTTTTGTTCCAAATGACTGATACAGGAATATGTAGCCCTAAGAAGCTGTTGTCCAACTTGCAATATGGTGTGTGGCACCCAGGAAAAAAGTATACCCAATAAAGTAAAGCTTCCTTCTTTTACGTAATAAATAGATCATAATAGTCACCCTTTTAAGGCTCCATCTGGCATGTCTTACATGAAGCAGCCACATTTATTACCATGATCTTTTATATCACCAGGAAATATTTACTGAAGGAAATATTTGCTCAGGTTTATTTGTCATGGCGTGACCACCTGCTTGGAGCTCCTGTGATAATCAGTGTTTGAATTATCACAGATTCAGGTTTGCTCTTTACAACCAAAATCTGGCATTTCTCATATGTTTCTGGGTTTTCATCACAAATACAGAAGGGCAAAATTAAAGAGATGATCTTATGTATTAAAGGATATAGAGATAAATATGTTTGCTCCTTTTTTTATTGTGGCTAACAGCTGGCTAATGTTAATTGTACAGCCAGCTATTTGGTAACTTTCCAAAGATACAGAAAACAAATTTATTTTATCACTATTTCTTTGACTTTAAGACAGTTTCAGAAAACAGATTTATGTCAAATTTAAAAGTAATTATGGTTTTCAGCTTCACACTTGTGCTATGGGAGATTTATAAATATGCAAGTCATTTATTGAGATAAGAAGATTGGGATTAATGTACCTATTCGATCTAATCAGATTTACTTTAACTTACTAAAAATTACACAATCAAAATGCCCCAAAAACTCCCCTGGAAATGAATACCAGGGAAATAGTTTTTGATCTGTTGTACAGAACAAATAAGCCAAACAGAAATATTTTAGATCTTATAGTGGCTAAAGTGATTATATGAGAACTTTGGTTTGTCACCAAATCGATTTCAACTACATGCTGAAAATTCTGCTCTGGAGTATATGTGTCTTACGTGGAGAATTCCACTCGCACTTGACAGTGTTCAGAAAGCTTGCTAGATACTCTTGGAAATGTTTTTAGGAGAATCTGATACTCAGTTAGGTCCAAGTATGTGAAGGTGCTTTGAAAGTTATAAATACTTTTATTCATTTGAGCATTATGACCTCTCTAGGTCAATAGTGATGATACGGTATGACATTTGATATATGATGTGATATAATAATGAGAGATTCAGATCCTACTATGCTCCTTATTTCATGATTCAGGTGATGCCAGAGATGATATTTGTAATCTCTAAAGGAGAATCCTTGTTTTCCTGAATTTGCAAAGATAGCTGTATAGTAGAAAGAATCTTCCATTTTGTCAACTCGGAAACCTGAAGTTCTGGCTTCCACGGCTTACTTACTAATAAACACGGCACTGCCAATAAATTACCCCCAAAGCTGTGAGTGTAATAAAAAAGTGACCTCACTTGCAATGGGGGCATCAGCAACAGAACTCCTCCAGGCCGTGGGGCTGCTCCCTCCACCACAGAAGTCACAAGAGTTCAGTTTTTACATTCTATCAATTTGATCAGTTTATTCTTCCACTTATATTTTTAACTTTATCAACAAGAAAATGTGCTACAAATGGGAGTAGCTTAATAAAGTGAAATGAGGTTTGTGAGATTCCATATCTAGCACCTGCCAGGTTTAGAGTGTTTTCTCATCCATCTGGGATAACCCATGCTGACAAAGCTTAGTTCTGCAAAACCAATTATCCCCATCGCTTACAGGGACACGGCCTGCGCTAGATTACAATTATTATACCCACTACTGCGAGTACATGGCAACTCCCAGGGGTTGTTTGTAATGCCATCATGGCATATCCCATGGATGTCTTTTTGGAGGGTGAGGAGGAAGGAGTGGGCAAACAGCTAAAAGAGGACTCCCATTGTCTTCCAATTTTTTTCCCCCATTGTCTGATGATCAAAACTTTTAAAATTTTTTGTCTGTATCTAGCCATGTCTTAGACCCCTTTGCCTACCCTGCTTGCCCTCTACAATCTGTTGGTTCCTTGTCCCCTGTTTCTCCCTATCTTTTCCCTTTTTATACATAAGGCTGAACCCTTTTCCTCAAGTATTTTCATCAGGGTGTTTTATGATGGGTCAAAGTCGGAAAACACAGCAATTCTGCATTTGCCTTTGATCCTGAGAAGCAACTTCCATTTTGTTGCATTTTTATGAGTTTTAAGAAAATAGCTCCAGGCTTGAAAATCTGCAGGCTCTGCCTAGATTAGTGATTCCCATGGGAACTTTCTTAGCTATGTCTTAAGACTAGCCTACAACATCAGAATTTTATACCAAATCTCTGTCTCTCAATGATTTGGTAATACAAAACAAACATGCAATTCTTCAGTGATCCAAGCACGAATGCCCTGACATACCCACTGGAACCGAAGCTCTTTTTGAAGGCAGGTTCTGTGTGTATTTTTTATGTCATACCTACCATAACACTAAGCGTAATGCCTTGCTCACAGATTGTTCACTAAGTGCTTGTGAAAGTCAACTTTTCCTTTATTTATTCTGCCCTTCTACTCCTATAAACCCCCAAATAGCTAACACGGAAACTTATGCTGGTGGTCAGAGATGCTAATAAATAGTAGGATTCTTTTTGGTGGGAAGGAAAAGGCCAACTCTTCCTCCTCCCTGGATCACCCCCATCTCCCCCTACCGCCCACAAACACATTGGCATTCCATTTCTATTTCTTCACTTCATACAGCACCCGTTACTACAGTATGACTTCCCCTAAAGGTAGCGGTGGTCTGCCGTGCGGTACAGAGTGGTAGGTTTCTAGCAGACCAATATGGAGGGCCAGATGCAGCTGAGGACTGGTGTCTTACGGGAGGAGGCACAGGATGAGCAGATAACTCTCTGGAAGGGCAAGTAACAAATAGGCGAGGAGAATTTCTCGCTATCTCTTATTGAAGCCCCTCGACTTTGGAGCTTCTCCGGGATTGTCTTTGCCAACAAAGCAGCATCTCTGGGGGCACTATCAGTGTGAAGTGACTCAGTGCGAAGTGTCTCAGCAAAGCTCTCTTAGTTATAGGACTTAGTTCTAAAATGCAGACCCTCAAACTGTGCCCCTGTGTGAAGATCACATGACAGTGCTCCATTACCATTTTCTAAGCTCCCCTCAGTGCCATCATCACAATTGTCTTGCACAATTTGGAGAGCCAGATGAAGTGTTGGAGAATAAATTTTTTCCCTAAATTCTAGTCTGGTGCTATTACTTTCAGCAAATCAATTTCAGCTTCCTTAACTATTAAATTGAAATAATACTTTTCTCCTGACCACCTCCTTTTAAAAAAACAAACAAATAATAAATAAATATGTGTAAAGAACTCAACTCTTTTTAGCTAAAATGCACTGATGGAAAGTACATTATCATTATTATTATTCTCCAATATGGATTTGGTTTTCAGAACTCCGCAAAACATAGTGATATTCAGACTTTCAAACAAAAAGAATTTACTTTCAAAACACTGTTGAAACAAATTTCCTTAGCACCTTCCTAAGTTTCTAGAAGCTGGAAAACCACACTGTGGCTTATAAGAAAGGGTAGTAAATCAGATGAGAGAATAATATCCATGACCACGGAGTCATACAATGTTAGGTCTATCAGATATTTAAAAAAATAGTGAAACTTATACCCTGATTTTGCAATCAGGAAGACCCAGGAAGAGAAGGACAAATGACACAAAAGCAGCAAATACCTATGCAGTACCCATGGGCCAGGTTCTGTGTTAGGTGCTGAAGGAGGGCGGTATCTTCAAGACGTGGACATACAAAACTAGAATTGAAGGAGAAATTTGGTATTGTGGGATGACCCAGATTAATTTTTAGTCAGACAGGCATCTTGGAAGAGACTGTGTTCAATATGAGCCTAGAAGGATAATAGAATTGCAGTAAGTGGAGCTGTAAATCCTACATGCTTAAAGCAGGAAAGTTTACCTGCTCGGGTACCTTACGGCAAGGCTGCAGTCCCTTTGCATGGTCCATTGGGTGCAAAAGGGAGGATAAGAGGATATTGGGCTAGCTGGTTGAGGCCAGAGCACAATGGGCTTTAAATGCCAAGCTGATGAATTTGAATTTCTTCTGTAGGCCTTAAACTTTGCAAGGTTTTGAGCATGGAATTGAAGAGATCACAATTATCTGTTTTTAGGTGTAGATGCAGGCATTTATCCAGAGGCCCCTAGAATAACTTGAGGGGTGTACATGCTTGTGTGAGCTAGAAGTTGTGCATGAAGATATTTTGTTTTGCTTTTTGGAATAGCTTTATAAGCTGGAGAAGGCAGTTAAAAAAAAAGACCTTTGGAAACCGTACTTGGCAGAAGCACCATGTCATTGGACTGTAACTATCCTCCTTCAAGAAAGAAATCCAATTTATTCCCTGGAAAATACAACAGGCTGCATTTCTATATTTCAACTATAATTCATGAATGTTTACTGAGTTCAACCCCTGACTGTGGGACACTATGTCTCTTCGCCAACAATTTTTAGTTATTGAATAAATTTGAATTTCGTATAATAAAAAGATTCTTGAGGTAGCTTGTTTATTCCTCAACAAAAGCCTCTGTGTTTGTAAAGAATCTCAATGAGGCCAATAGCTCACTTGAGTGAGTGCCCTAGCTCCCGAAGGCTCCATATTTGAAAAAATATGGTTATTACCCTAGAGCACCATAAAAGGTTCAATACCTAATTTGTCTGTTGGGAGTCAATAAATAAGTTTTGCCAATGACACAATCTTTACTACCTTTTTATAGATTTTCTTTGGTCCCCCAAACCTCTAAGGATAAAGAGGCAGTTGGCTGCAGTTGTGTTTACTATTATAACAGACAGAATTTCAGATTCTCTTTCTGAAGTGACACTTCACAGAGTAATGTTGCTTTTACCAGTTATTGATAATAAAAATGGCTCTTAAGGTGCTAGTGTTTGGCTTCTAATAAGAATACCAACTGAGTTAAAACTTCCTTGCACTCTCTTAGTCTTCCTAAAAGATGGAAACTCTTATTCCAACTTAGGTTGGTGCCAGAATTCTTTGTAAAGTTCCCCTGACATTGTGTTTGCTCTGTTTCCTGTATGAGATGGTTCACCAGTGGCTCAAAACATGAAAAAGAATAATCATGACTTGAATCCTGAGATCTATGTTTTTCCTGCTCCCCTTAGGGAAACCAACACAAGCTAAATCCCTGCTAGACCTTGAGAGGATGGGACCAAGTCCTGCTAGAGTCTTTTGACTCAAAAAGATGCCATTACTTTATTGAAATAGTACTGTTATATATTGTATTTGATCATCATATACCCCCTTTTTTAGATGCTTGTCCCAAAAACCTAAGATATCTTTATTGCTAGCAGTGCTCCTTTTCTTCTAAAAGAAAAAAACATAATAAGACATAACATTTTAATTCTGTAAAAAGAATAGAACATACTACTCACTGATCTCCTCTGAACCCTTTTCTGGCAAGCCCCCTTGGGAAAATGGGTATTATACCGACTATAGTTTAGGTTTTAGAATTGAATCCTTTGAAGATCAGATAATAAGATACCTTAATTTTGTAGATCAATCTGTTCTTAGTATTTTCCAGTATCCCTAATTTTTCTGAGAATTTGTTGATATCAAAATATATTTATTAAGTGAGAATTGAGACACTGGATGTATAAAAATGAATTATGTGGTCCCAGCCCTCAAGTCCAGTGAGGAACAGAGTAAACCCTCCGCTATAATATAGTACAATGAGGATTGTGAAGGAGGTAAAATCAGGTACAATAAGACCACCAAGGAGGAGGTTCTTTATCTTGGCACATCAGAGAAGGTATCTAAGAAGAGGTGCCTTGTAAAAGCTTGAAGCAGGAGTAGAAGT
Organism: Indri indri; assembly: GCA_004363605.1. NCBI lineage: Eukaryota > Metazoa > Chordata > Mammalia > Primates > Indriidae > Indri > Indri indri. Next base: position 13,941 of record RJWJ010021754.1, on the reverse strand, counting down.
TTCCTAGATGGACTAAACGAGGTTATGGAACAAAGCAAAAAAACAGCACCGTGTCCTCATTCTCCATTTTACACATTTGCTAAAACAAACACACAATCACTTAAGCTGCTGCCTCCAGCCTCTAAGGAGGGGAAAACTTAACATTTGAAAGAAAAATTAAGTAACTGATTTCCTTGTTAAACCTCTGTAAACGATAAGTTTATTATTAATTCTGTTAGCCTGCCCAGATCTCAATTTGGATAATGACATTCCTCCTACCTAATTCATCCCTGTAGTTATAATTGGTTTCAGAATTCTATTTTACTTCTCTGCAATTGTTACGTAGTGTCGTGTTTTGGTATTAAACAGATGTTATGTTCCACCACAGAGCCGAATATTTTTCAGCAACTGATGTGGTGATTTCACTCCTGTAGGGCAGATAAAGCAATTTGCAAGGGCTTTGAGATGACAAATAATCCCTAAGTGCATAGACATGTGGCATTATCGACAGCAAGGGTTACAACCCATATAGGTATTGCTCTTAGAATAACACAGAGTATGGTCTAAAAAGTCACATATACCAAGAAAAATCTTTGTCTCTTCAGACACTGTCTGTGTCGACATACTCTCAAAAGTGTTAATGTTCATTCTTCTACTTTGCTGAGGTCATATTAGTTTTAATTAAATATATGCTGCAGTATACTAAGAACAGATGCTCATTTTGTTTTTTAATCAACTTAGAGGAAGTTTGTTAGGTCATTTATGTGTTTGGCAATGTGCTATGTAACCATTCTCCCTTCCATCACCTGTTCGTTTATATCTTACTGCAGATGACAAAGATACACAGTCTGCAACTCAAAGTTTCTCTGAAGTCTGACTTCAGTGTGTTAATGAATTCGGTCCTGCTCTTAGGGAGCCACATTATGGCTGCTGCTGTCATTAAGGGTCCTATTTGAGACCCCTAACAGAGACTAACATTCTCTGCCATCCATCATGGTTTTCACTTTTGGTTAGAGTTCAGGCCCATGGTAAGCAATAATGACCTTATTATTATTAGAAACATAAACAGCTTCCTTCTCCATCTTTTTCACATCAAAAAAAACTTTTCTTTGCTTTTTTGATGAATGCTGTAGAACATCTGAAATTTCTTTAAAAAGTGATGTTCAGTGAAAGATTCATTTCTATCTAAATTTTCTTAAAATGTATCACCCAAATCTTTGAAAAGTGGTACAACCCATAAAAATGTGATCACCACCATGAGGCACCTGCTTAGTGCTGACAACTGTAGGTTTGTGTCCACAGTCTCAAGCTGTGAAAATAAATAAAGCAAAAACTGCTTTAGTCTCTTTGGAGGATGTGTAACAAGCAAGGGAAGCACAGATACGCCAGCATCAGCGTCAGAGAGTCAGAGCACATGATTACAGGCTTGAGCAGGGATGGCCAAGAGCCGGCCAATTCCCTGCTCTCTGCTTGTCATGGACACAACAATCCACCCTCCATAACACTCCCCATATTGCCTGCTGCTCTTACCCCAGACCTGTTTCGGATGCCCATGCCTTGTTTTGTGACTCTAACATCTCATCAACATTTCTCAAACTTCCCTAATGGCAGAAAAATTCAAAAGCCATGAGAGCCACTGCAGATCATTAGGAAGCACATCCTCAAGGTAGCTCCCTATCTGGACCACCAGCATCGCAGCTCTGTACATGGGCATAGGAACACTTTCACATACCTATGAAAACTGAAAGGCATATCAAGGCTTCCAGAAAAGTCCTGGCTTATAGGCCTATCTAGTAAATATCAGAGTCACTCCTGTCACTCTTCTCTATAATTCTGTGGGTTCACAGGTCTAGAAGAGAGGGAGCAAACGCTGAGTGCCTACAGAAGGTGACACAGAATTGAGTATCCCAAGGATGGTTTTGGCATAAGGACAGGTGGCATAAAGACAGGGCACTGGGCTGTCTGGCAAAGGCATAGAGACGCTGAAAGGATGAATGAGGGGCTACCAACCAGGCTTCTCCCGGCCTGCTGGGATGATGGGACCAGAAGGGCAGAGACAGCAGGAAGGACGAGCTGAGTAGACCTGACTTTGGGCAATAGCTTTACCTCCCCATTCCAGGTAGAGAAAGATGTAGGTGCAGGCAGGAAGCCATTTTGCAAAGGTACCTAAGAGTAGCATCTTCCAGAAAAAAAAAAACAGTGGTTCTGTATGGCTAGAGTGAGGCAGGTGAGTGGACCCTGGGGCAAACAGGGATCTGGAAAGGAAGTTAAGTCTGGTTATGAGGAATTGTGGGCCACCCCCCTTATCCCTAAGGTAGTGGGGTGGGGATCATCAAAGGACTTTAAATAGAAGGATGATTTCTGTTAGTAGAAGTGTGGCAAATATGTTGAAGTAGGAAGAGATTACAGGGAGACAAAAAAGAATTAGGAAGCTTACTCAGTAGTCCAGGGCAGCAGCTAACAAGAGCAAGTACACCTGCCTCCCCACTTTTTTAAACCTACATGTTCCTGCACATCATTGTCTTTACTCACTGCCGTGATGGAAATGAGCCCAGAAAATCTAGTCTGTTTTGAGTTATACAGTATCACCAGGATATAAAAACTCCTAATGGTCATTTGGAAGTAGGATCTCAATGGGGAAGACTGAGCACCCAGAAACGGCAAAAAGTAAGTTAATTAACTAAATTAAATCTTCCGCTGATGAAGATTAATATTGGTATTTGATTGCACCGCTCCCCCATCAGAGGTTTTCCAAATCAGAAGTTTAAGCCAATGTAGTCCTTCCTTTTATACTCCATACTCTCCACACCACCCCCCTCCCCAGGGGTTAAGTCAAATTAACTTCTAATTAAAGCATAACATTTGAAAATGACTTGTGGGGCTTTGCCACATAATTAATAAAACGAAAGGAATGGCAATTAAGTTCTGAAAACTCATTCCCTCATTGAACAAACACTGTTTGAACACCTGTTGTCTGTATTAGTCAGCTGTGACGCTCACTGTTGGGAATACCAAGGTGGAAGAGGCTGTGCCTGCTTCTCAGAGCTGGGGCGGAGAAGCAGAGGAGGAGCGGGAGGGGTGAATGTGGGTCGGATCGAGCAGGAGTATTGACAAGTCCTGGACCCCACGGGCTTCACAGAGAAGTGGGTCTCTTGCCCCTTAGCGTTCCCGTTACAATGAGAATGTCGACTTCAAATCACGGAGTTAAAGATGAGACGCGGCCGTGGCTGTGCTGCTGGGCGCTGGTACCAGATTTTCTGGGTCCAGATCCCAGCTCCACACTCACCAGCCCCGTCTCCTCACTGGGAAAATGGGCATCCTCACCTCAGACGGATGACTGTGAGGATCACGAGGGTTAACTCGTGCGACGTGCTCAGAGCAGCGCCTCACACATCGTGGCTGCTCGGTCATTGTTATCCACTATTCTTACTATTACGGTTGTTATTAGGATCAGTAGATAAACAATAGCAAAGCGGAAAAATAAAAGAAACGTTAACAAGATCAAATATGTCAAGGGCAAGATGGCCTCCCCAGACACCTGTCCTCCCTCTACGGAAGTTCTAATCGGAGTCATCATCCCTGCAGTCAGACGGCGGTGGGAGAGAGGTGGTTGTTGCACTCTCTGTCCACGGTTCTGCCCTGCCTCCTCCTGAGGAAAGGGTGACATGGTGGGACACGGCCCCCCAGAAGGAATGAGAAGATGGAATTTAACATTATCGTAGACTATGAATCTGTCTCCTTGCACACAGCTGTGTTCTCGAGGATTATTCCTGCTGCAAATAAAGATCTTGGGAAACAGCGATGTAGAGTTAGCCCAGTCTATTGACCCGGTGGTATTTTAAATTAGCCCTTTTTACCCTTCATTAAGCAGATTGATTCATGCTCCTCTCACCCCTAAACTCATTTCCATTCTGGTTCTTTAAATAATATAACCAACCAAAATGCTTGTAAATAATATAACCAACCAAAATGCTTGTAATTGCTTTCAAGGTACGTGCCCCTACCAACAGCATGATGCCCCTTAGGGCATCTCATAAAATGTGCTCTGTAGTCCACGCGCATGAAACTTGGAAAAAGTAACTAACCTTTGTGCAAAAGAGGCCTGACTATTGGAACGTTTTATTAATGTCGTCCTTCTCCATTAGCAGTCAAGGTGTGGTAGGAAGGGCATGGGCTGGATGAGGAAAAGAGGCCTGGCTCTAGTCCTGGCTATGACCTTGGGCAAACCACGACTTGTACAATTTCAGTTCTTCATTTGCAAAATGGCAGAGGTAGACTCTGTGAACTCCATCGTTTTATTTTATTTTGTGTTCTCAATTAGTTAAAAGTGATGAATATTTTAATCAAAAACATAATTGAGTTAAATCTTAAGAGAGAACTCTAAGATTATTTCATTCATTCATTCAACACGTATTATATTTATTAAGTGCCCAGTATATACCTGTATCAGGTACAGTGATGGGGACATGGTAGAGGACAAGATTGGGTCCCTACTCAAATGGAGCATGTATTTCAATGGGCGAGACAGACAATAAACAAAGTAATTGGCAAATAATTTCAGACTGTCAAAAGTGCTCTGAAGGAAATAACCAAGTGATGAAGAAAGAATAGCAGAAGGGGACTCAGGTTTAATGAGGGTGGTCATGGATCGCTTCCTTCCTCCCCACCTTCTCCCTCCACCCTCCTCCGAGGCAGACACATTTTAATTGTGACCGAACGGTAGGGGCTGGCACAAAGGAAAAGGAGAAGAGGTTCCCTGGAGAGGGTACAGCCCACTGCAAGCACCCCATGGAGGGACACTACTGGGGATTTTTAACACAACTACTAGGCCTAAATATGCACACAATAACAACTTAATGGGAGATTTATGGCTGTTTTTGGAAGCTGCAAGGTATGGTTTCACAGCACACAGACCATGTAGATTAAGTCCTATATCTCAAAACATATCTGTTCCCAAAAGAGCTCTTGAGATGAAGTATATGAACCATATACTGTGTGCAAGCCAATATGAGCAAGCTGTTTTCTGGGATCCAAGGTTGTTGTCAGAATCATATGAGATACTCTTAAGTGAGCAAGCCCTTGTAAACTTGACCACCCTGCAGGTGTTGGTTATTACTGTGCTTGCTGCTAATACAGACCTTGTTGACGGCCTCTACAACACTGTTCACTTGTAGACATGCAGTTTGGTTCTTTGGGCAGCTGTGTTCTTTCCTGCTTCTATCTGCCTTTGCACATGCCGGACTAACCTTGCTTGGGACCCTACTCAGAGCATCACAGAGGTGAGGTCTGACCGTTCATTGTTCATACAGATTTGTGTTTGACTTGCTCTCTGTGTCCCAGGACACTGCTCAGCAGCATAGATCGGAAAACACCATCCAGATGGCATCTGGGCAGGGGAAAGGCGGCCACTTCTGTGCTGCACAAATGTGAAACAAGAATAAATTTATGTCTCAGTTTGGGTCACATATTTCTCCAGGAAATAATAAATGAAAGAAACAAACCTAGGTAAAAATGAGCACACACACACAAAAAAAGTGAGAATTTTTCTAAATCCTCTGTTGAGTTATTACAGTAAGGGACTTTGGGAGAAGTAAAAAACCCAGAAAGAAGGAAACAGAAGGGCAAAGCCAGTTAATAAAGCTGAGATGTTATTAAAAGGACTGAAAAATTGCCAAAGTCTCCTGCCCTGACAATTCTCCGGATGCTCATCTTCCCAACAGTTTCAAAGCAAGTTATACGAAAGCCAAGGATCCTCATGTTGCAGTGTTTCTTGGTTGGACCAAACAGTCAATCTCACTGAATCTTACACAGCCCAGGAGTGGTTCTGCCCTGAAACACCATCTTCTAATATGACCACCGATGCCGTGTAACAGGACAATGAATTTCATCAGCAGTTTTCTGGACATAACTGATATATTTCAGAATACATGTTTTGACCGGAAGTACATCTAAATCTATGTAGTAATAATCTCATGATATTTTTTAAGCTTCATAATACTCCTAGATAAAAATCTTTAGGTGACAACACACAAGTGAACTACTAAATGGTCCATTTCATGTCATAGTTTTAAGACCACCTAATAAGGTGCCTGGCATATGGTGGGCAACTCCGTAAATGTTTCTTGAACAAAAACTGTTATGTAGAGTTTTTAAGAAGTGTCATTGTAATCTAGTCCCCATACAAACCTTGAGTGATCTACAATCCATATGCTTCATTTATGAAGAGGAAAAAAGTTTCAGAGAATGTTTAGAGTTGGAAAATAGTAGTCATAATACTTTTAGTGTCTTTGAGGAAAATTTTCTAATGCCATTGAGAATTAGATCAATTAATGGGAAGACAGACCGGATCCTATGTACTTGACATACCCATGCCAGCTCTTCACCTAGGTGATACTACTCATCCTTCAGGCCCAGGGTCGTGTGCTACGGGAACCTTCTTGGCCCTAAATCTGCATCAGATCCTTTAAACGCTTATAGCACGTGTTCATTGCACTCATAATGCTCACCTTGCTGAGAATTCTACTCAGAGAATTGCCAAGGTGAGGTCCTTTTAAGTGTTCACACAATTACAATTATAATTGTGGATCTTTGTAGATCATTACTCTTTGCACCCTAGACCATAAGTTCCTTGAGGACAGGATCATGAGAAGTGTTGCTTGCCACTCATTCTAGCACAGTGTCTGGCCAAAACTGAGTGCTCAATAAATATTTGCTGAAGACATGTTGTATGAAGTGGTTTTTGTGTCCAGACCTGTGTGGCCCATTAGGTTATCTTAGAAATCAGAAAGGTAGCCTTTAAATCTAGTAAGTTACATGCCTGTGTTTTCATTTAAATGCCCAGCTTCACATGATGGTAGGGATGGGACTTCATTCCACATGAAGAACATCATATATTCTTTCTCTTTTCCAAGATAAACAGTTTAACCAATTTCTCTTCTGAAATGCAAACATTAGTTGTCCTTCCTCCTCTGACTCTCATTTCCCCCCAGTGGTATATGTGGCATTTATAAATTAAAATTAAATTTAAATTAAAATACACAAAAGAGACAATGTTGAACTTGGACTAGCTACGGCTCCTATCCCTGGGAACTTCATGCAGCAGCTATCATTACTCTGGAGAATTAAAGAGAAGTAAGGTTGATTAGCTCAGGGACATTGGTCTCTGAGATGAAGTAAGACTTCTCTCAACTTTATTAGAGAAATAATTTTTTAAAATGAATTCATAGAGCTTATATTGCCCCCAAATATCCCCTCTATCATTTCACTGGCAAGGATAATCAATGTGTAAGAATGTGTCCTCCTAGAAGCCCCCAAGATCCCAAATGCTCTCCATTCTCCAGTAGATTCAGTACTTATCATGCTGGAATCAGATCGTCCACCTTAAAATTTAGAAAAAATGTCAAACTTAAATCACAACCTGTCCCTTTTTAAATAAATAGTTGCTTAATGCCTTTTGTAAGGGTATTAGCCTTGTTTGTTTCTTATTATTTTTGTCTGTGTCTTTTAGTTTTGTGTTATCTTAGTACTCATCACTCTAATTACCTCACTCTTATATGTACTGTCAGTGGAACTGGAACACTAAAAACCCATTGGCTTATTATCTCTGTCACTTTGACTCTTACTTGGATGATTTTTGCCTATACAGTCAAGCTGCCCCCACCTAGAGTCCAGGTAGTTGTGGTGGATGCATCATTTGCACTTGAGATGCCATGGAGGAGGAGGAATTTCTTAGGAAGATGCCAAGCAAAAACTAGAGCAAATCATCCAATCAGATGAACTTAGCACAGAGGGTTCAATGCCAAGGGGACAGAGGTGAGAAAACAGGTAAGACAGAGAAGGCTGAAAAGTTAGGGCCAGGATGCCCACATAATTTACCATCCATTTTACTTTGAGAGTGAAAGGCACTATAAATAACAAGAGGCATAAACCTGGACCATCCAAGACAAACCAAGACTCATGGTGGCTGTCATCAGAGTAAGGAAGAAATCCAAAGTAATCCTACAGACTCTGCCGTGGTGAAGACTCTGTCCCTGTCCTTCTTCGTCAAATGTCCATTACTGGCAACTCCCCTCTGGTGGACAAGTAAATCCCTTCTCTTGTTTAGATAAGGAAATACCTTCAATCAGGTATGATCAAGCCTTGTCTTTGCACTACCATTGTCCTTTAGGTGACACACCTGGACATCCCTGAGAGGACCAGATCTTGTGTTAATAGTATAATATAGCTATTAGAGGAGAACAGACTTATGTCCTTTATTCCCAAGTTTTGAAAGGACAGCCACCCTCCAACAGTTATTCCCAAATATTTCTTGCATTCATTAGCAGAACTTCCGTAGAAAAGAGGTATTATTTTTCAAAGTTTTGGTGCCTGACATCAAGCAATTTTGGTATTTGTGAGAAGAAAAGCATGGGGTGCCCCCTTAACATTCCCGCTAAAGTCCATGTGTCTCAGGGTGGACATTCTTATCTAAAATGTCTCAGAATTAGTGAGAATGGTAGGCATCAACTATGTCAATTATGATCACGTAAATCATGGCCCAATGTGTTGTACAAGTGTCACAGTTACCAACTTAGAACATAAAAGCAAAGAGAAACTATGAGCATCATCATCTTATGAAAAGAGACCTGTCCAACCGTAGTTATGTTATCTATTGTCCTACCTTCTCAACCATTTTTTCCCTCCAGCTGATAACTTACTTGAAAGAATACATCTCAGCTACCTGGAGCAACTCACACAATGCCGATACGGAAGAGATTTCCCCCCCTTTTTTTTTTCAACCTTATTGTTATTGAGTCAAAATTTAAAATGGCTTTCCCCACTCTGAGGTTACAAAGGTATTTTGTCCTTTTCTTCTAACTTTTATGGTTTAATTTTTTAAAAAAACATGTAAACCTTTTGTCCATTTGGAATTTATCCTCAGATAAAAAATAGATCCAAGTCTTTTTATCCCAGTGGCTAAGCCCTTGTCCAAAAGATGCCACATTTATCATATATAAAGACCTATAAGTGATGCGGTCTGTTTTTTTAATCTTCTGTTAGTCTATAGGCTCATGTGCTTTTACCCCATTGATTTTATTTTTAAGGCTTTATGGTATGTTTCGGCATCTTTCTTTCTCAGAATTTTCCTGGCTGTCCTTGCTCACTTGTTTTTCCATATGAACTTTAGAATCATCTAGTTTAGTTTCTGAAAAACTTGTTGATATTTTTATTAGGATTATTTTAACTTCATAAATTTCCTGAGGGAGAATTAACAGCTTTCTGTTGCCACATATTTTGATCTGAAAGTATGAGATGTCTTTTCACTTGTTCAAGTCTTACTTTGTGTTCTTCAGAAGTGACTTTAAGTGGTCATTTCTACATTTCTTGTTGTTTTATCTTTGGGGATATCATCCTAAATGGAGACTTTTCTTCCAACTTATATTTATATACAAAGACTATTGATTTCTATTAACTGATGCTCTCTCATTGCATTTTTATGCATTTTCTGCTGATTCTCTTGGGTTTTCCAAGTAAGCACTGTGATCCAAAAATAGTAATAGATTTACCTCCTTCTTTCCAATTTTTTGTGCTTCTAATTTCTTTTTCTTGTCTAATTTTGTTAAATAATAGTGGTAACAGTAGGTATCCTTGTCTCATCTATAACATCAGCAGGAATGTTGTTTTCATTTCCCCAGTAATTTCGATGCCAGTTTTTGGCTGACGTAGATAATAAGTGGATGGATAAAGATATAGAGATATATTTATTATTTCAAGGAAATATCCATCAAGTCTTACTTTAAATGGTGTTTGTTTAAATGAAATTAGGCAATTACCTTTTCTGGGTCTGTGGAGATGATCATATGTTTTTCCTAAGTCTATAAGTATAATAAATTATATCAATATATAACCTAATGCCAATTGATCCTTATTATTTCTGGAATAATCTCTACTTAGTCATGAAGTGTTATTATTTTAATGTGCTATTAGATTCTGATTGCTACTATTTTATGAAGGATTTCTACATTGATATGCATACATCCTATTGGGCTGTAGTTTTCTTTTTTGTGCGGGGCTTTTCAGATTTTGGTGTTAATAATGTACAGACATCATAAAGAATTTGGAAGGTTTCATTCTTCTGTGTCTTGGAGAAGAATCAATTGTGTGGAAATGAGATGCTCTCTAATGATATGGCAAAATTCCCAGCAGGCTTGACTGATTTCCTACTCTGGGTCAAACACTGTGCTAGGTCACTGGAGATACAGAGATGATGAGAGATGGCCCCTGCCTTCAAGGAGCTCATGGTCTAATGGAGGCGATAAACATGTCAATAATATATTCCAAAAAGGGGTTAAGGTTTCTATAGTAAAAGTATGTAGGAGATGCTAGGAGAATATAAAGAATGGTTTCATAGGCCCAGCACAGTGGCTCACACCTGTAACCCTAGCACTCTGGGAGGCTGGGGTGGGAGGATTGCTTGAGCTAAGGAGTTTGAGACCACCCTGAGCAAGAGCGAGACCCTGCCTCTGCTAAAAATAAAAAAAATAAGCTGGACATGGTGGCAGGCCTGTAGTCCCAGCTACTTAGGAGGCTGAGGCAGGAGGATCGCTTGAGTGCAGAAGTTTGAGGTTACAGTGAGCTGTGATAACACCCTGCACTCTAGCCAGAGTGACAGAGTGAGACCCTATCCCAAAAAAAAAAGAAAAAAGAAAAAAAAATTGTTTCACAGATCAAACAGTGAACTATGCTCAACCACTGTTGGCGTTTCTCATGAGAAAGGCAAGCAGAAGCCCTATTCCCCAAACCTGCCTCTGGCTGCTGAAGTTTCTTGATAGGAGACTAAGACTTTTTTCACATTAGAAATATTATAAGGCTTAAAATGCTGCTGACCCTGGGAAACATGAAACACCCACTTAACTTTACACCCAAAAGCAATGATTTATGGACATCTTCCCCTGAAGATGATTTGGGTACAGAAAAAGAAAGAGTAAAGATTGTAAGGTCCCCAAGTCTGTGAAACCAAAACAAATGCGAAGATCACCAAAGGGAAAAAATAAAGGGTTTTCAAAGGTGAACTTTGTCACATTTACTTATTTGTCTGGGTTTACCCAGGAAGCAGTCAATGAATAGATCAGTTTGTCTCTTCCCAAATCTCTTTCTTTCTCTCTCTCCTTGTAAATTTTTGTGGAATAATTATATACAAACACAAAAGTACACAAATAAAAAGTGGATAGCTTGATGAATTCTCACAAATTAAACACAGTCATGTAACCATCAGTCCCCTCAACCATCCCCCTGAGGGGTACTCTCCTGACTTCTATCATCACAGGTTAGATTGACTGTTTTTAAACTTTATGTAAATGAAGTAATTTAGTCTACCCTTTTTTGTATCTGGTTTCTTTTATTCAATACATCTTTGTACAATACAGTCATGTTGATAAATATTAATTCGATTCTCATTGCTGTATAATATTACATTGTATGAATACACCACAATTCATGTATCCATTCTAATACTGATAAACATTTAGTTTCCGGCTTGGAGCTATTATGAATATCTTGTACTGCTGTAAGCATTCTTGCTCATGATTTTTTGTTATCTTTCCTGTGGGGTATATACCTAAGAATGGAATTGCTAGATCATTGGATAAGCAGATGTTCAGCTTTTATAGGTACTACCAGTTTTCCAAAGTAGTTGTACTAATTTGCATTCCCTCCAGCAGTACGTGAGAGTTCTACTTGCTCTATACTGTCATTGATACTTATTAATTGCCATCTTTATCATTTTAGCCATTCTGTGCAAGCCACAAATGAAAGTTAGTTTCAGTGTTTTGTAAAACATTGGCTAATTTTAAGGATTAATTTTTTAAAAAATAAAAATAAAAAGAATAGGAAGTAGCCAAAGATTTATTTATTCAAAGGGTAAAGTCACCCTACTGAGGCCAATGTTCATTTAGATCAAGACTGAGCAAAGTCCTAACATGAAGAGGACTCACTCTTTTAGATTTTTAAATTTTTTCCATTCTAATTTTGCTGCTTTATTCTGCACACCATGGTTCTAACAAATACATCTCCAAGTGTGTGTAATAATAATTGTTTCAAATAAATAATGCAAGATCATGAGCCAAAGAATAGTGTGTGAATTACAGAGAAAACACTGGGCTGAGTTGTAGTGACTACTGCAAAAATTAAAGAAGTCAATCAAAAGGTCAATGATTGGTAAAGAGAAACAAAGCAAAGAGACTTTTTTGAGGTTGGATAATTCCTTGTAAAATGATGAGTTGAAGGTCATGAAGAAAGAGTTGCAAAATGTGTGTTTTAAGTGGTAGGATGTGTTCTCCATCATGGTTCAGGAGCTCTTTAACAAAATCTACCCAGTTAAAGTGACAGTCAGGCCTATCAGTTAAAGCAAATACTGAGCACATCCTGCTTTTCTACTAAGGAAGAAAGGAAATTGAAATGAAAGGGGCAGAGACAGAGAAGTTGGAATGTTCTGAAATGATTTCCTGGAACTTACTTTTATGAGATATGGATATTTCATGGATATTTTAATTTCTTAGTGAAAACTACCCAGAATGTATTCAGACATAAGTGCTAAAGAAAAATAGGGAAAGCCTGTTTTATACCTTCCTATTAATTCTGAAAGATAGATTTTTAAATATACCATAACATATGCTTTTTCCTTTAGTAGCACTTATCAGTGTTATAACTAACCATTTATTTATTTATCTCCACTCCTCATAGAGTATGCATTCAGAAAAGGCAGGGACCTTTGACCATCGCTCTCCATTGCTGTCTTAGCACCTAAACTACTCAATAAATATTTATTGAATAAATGAATGAATGAACAAATGAATAGGGACTGAGGCTAGGTTAACACTTTCCTTAGTCTCTCATTGACTAATCCCCAAATCTCATCTTTCATATTTTATATTCTAAAACAAAAGGCAAGGGATTAACATCTAGTCCATTATTACTAAATTTCTTTACTAAAAGGAAGATTTAGCACGAAGGATTCTACATCATAAGAGAGAAATGAGGAGGTCAAGTCTGTCCTTGAGGAAAGTGAGGAGGGGGCATGACAAATTCCCTAGAACTCTGAAAGCAAACTCCAACATTGAAACCTTAACGTGAAAAGTTTGGGAGAACTAAATGAGGGTATGGAGAAACAGTGACATAAATATAGAAGAAAAAATATTCAAATACAATTATTTTGAATTAACTGCAAAAGACAGTAATGAGAAGAGAGAAAACAAGAAAGATTAAAATTTTTGTAATTAAGTGACTCGAAATTACACCACTGTAAGTAGGACAAATTTTAGAATACTGTATTTTATAAAAAGGAAAAAACTGGATATCAGCAATGCTCTAGACCAAGAAAGGAAGCTGGGGTAAGACGGATCGTACTAAAATGAAAATAGATTTCCTTAAAGAGGGAAGATTGAACAGATTTCTGCAGAATGTGATGAATAGTAATGCTCATCGCCGTGAGAAGTTAGTGAAGATAAGCTTCTCGGATTTAAGCTAGATCCCTGAACCCGGGTCCTTTGCAAATTGCACAGCTGCCAATGCATCAGCCAGGTTTTATTTTAACAACATTTACAATTTCCCTTTCAGTTGAAGCAAGGCTGAGGGACCATCTGAACAGATAATGAAATAACTGTGAAAGTTCAGAGCATGCTGAACAAAACAAAATATGTTTTGCCTGATTTATGCAAACTAAACATATTGTCAAGGTTTAGAAGCAGTTAGTCCAAAATATGCACAAAATACAGCAATTTCTCAAGTAGCCTGGCAGCAGATAAATTAAATGGAAATGTGTCTCTGAAACAGTTTAATCAGACTGTATAGTTGTGCTGAACATTTTGATATTTTTGTGGTATGAATTCATGAATAATGTCTGTTACTTAAGGAATACCCTCTCAAGTTCACCCAAAAACCACAATTCTTGCCCCTTGTTAGTGGAGTTCTTCCACTGGGGACTCT
>RJWJ010021753.1:0-27567 GCA_004363605.1 Indri indri | reverse complement strand
ACCTCGTAGGTCAGGATAAGAAGTCTGGAGAGAGCTATCCACAACAGAGTTCATCTTAAGCAGAAGAATTCCACGATATGTTTTATATTCTTAAAAAAATCACTCTGGCTATTTTTTGAAGAATGAATTTTAGAAAAGCATGCTCGGGAGCAGAAAAATCCTAGGAAACTATTGCTAAAGTCCAGACTAGAGATGCTGATGGCAGGTTCTATAGCAGTAGCAGTTGAAATGGAAAGAACTGGCTGGACTTGAGATATCTTCTGAAGGTAAAGGAAAGAGAACTTGATAAGTTGGATGTGAGCAGGGCTGTTATTTGGCTAGTGTGTCCCTGGAGATCCCTCCCAGTTGTCAAAATAATAAAATATTTCTACAGGGTGTCCCAAAAGTCACCATACATGGGGAAAATGGGAAATTGTAGCTAAATGTATCTTTATTTACAAAATATTCATTATGAAATTTTATAAAATTTTTCCTTTGTATGGAGACTTTTGGGACACCCTGTATACTAGTTGGAAAATAGTCGCTGCCAAGAGCTCCCAAGTGGTGTCCCCACTGCAACATCCCAATACCCCAGACTTCCCCTAAAAACAAAAACAAAAATATCAGTGCCTGACATGGTAGAGACCCTTCTAGACAGTTCAATTCCCTGACTCTGTTCAGATTGGTGGGTCTTATGCTGTACTTACTATTAGTTAAAGATCACAGTTGGATTTAGAGGCTCAGATAAGAGAGGAAAGGGGCAAGCCTAGTCTTTTGGCTTGAGCCGTCAGATGCATGGTCCTGCTATTTACTGACGTGGAGGAATTGGACAGGGACAAGTTTGGTGAGAGGAGAATAATAATTCTGTTAAATTTGATATGTATTAGACATCCTAATGAAAAAGAATATAAAGGCCTAATGGGCCAAGTGAAAGTTCCCAGTCACTACCCACAGCAACAAACTTCAATGCAACAAAACTCTAAAACAATCAAACTTTAAAATAACCTTGAGGATCATTTTATAGCAAATAAATCTATAAATGTTCTGGATTCAATTAAAACCATGAAGTACCTCCAAGCCCTTTATAAATCCAGGTTCTTACAATCCATTTGGTTGGCAGTAGTAGGCTGAATAATGGCCACCCAGAGATATGAGATCCTAATTCTAATACCTGTAAATATGACCTTATAGAGAAAAAGGGTCTCTGCAGATGTGATTAGATTAATAATTTTGAGGTAGGCAGATTATCCTGAATTATCCAGGTGGGCCCTAAATACAATCACATGTATTCTTATTAAGAGGGAGGCCAAGGGAACTTAGAGACAGACAGAAGAGGAGAAGGTCATGTGAAGATGCAGGCAGAGATTGGAGTGATGTGGCCACAAGCCAAGGGATGCTGTCAGCCACCAGAAGCTGGAAGAGGCCACGAACAGATCCCCCTCTCGAGCCTCCAGAGGAGTGTAGCCACGCTGACATTTTGATTTCAGCCCACCAATATAGATTTCAGACTTCTGACCAACAGAACTGTAGGAGAATAAATTTGTTTTGTTTTAAGCTACCATGTTTGTGCTAATTTATTATAGCAACCACAGGAAAATAATACACCCACAAAAGTCGTTGGGAAGAAAGGTGATGTTATTTCCCTCTTACAAATGAAAACCCAGAGACAGGGATGTTTATGACATTGTGCTATAAATCCACCCGACTTCTACTCTCCCCAGGTGGATTAGGCTAGAAGGCTTTCCCCAGGCCTCCTTCATAGCCTTTATTTCCTGTGAGATAAGAGGGAGGTGACAAAGACTCTCTCCTTGACCAACTCTAGTCAGGCTCTTCTGATCCCTCTTCTCAACTAGGTCTCCACCGTGGCCCCTGTTCTGTCTTCAACCTGCCTGGCTCAGTTTTAACAAAAATCCTACCAACTTAGTTTAGACAGAATTCCCTCACCCTTGATATCTGATCACCCTTGATACCTGATCAAGTTCCACTTTTGATGTGTAAGTCCTCAACCTGCTTTCAGCAAGAATCCTGTTAGCTCAATTTAGCAAGAATCTCACTTACCCTTGATGTCCTTTATCCACCGACCCTTCACCACCTTCTCCTTGGCTATAAATCCCCACTTGTCCTTGTTGTATTTGGAGATGGGCTTGATCCCTCTTTTTTATTGCAATAGAGTTGACTCCTATTGTGATAGTCTTGAATAAAGTCTTCCTTACCATTTTAGCAGATATCAGAATAATTTTCTCTTTAATAGAGATGGCATTACTGGCATATAAACTAGTGATTTCCAGACATCGGAAACTTTGAACAGCTCTCCTTTTCAAATGTGATGGTTGCTGCTGCTGAAATTGTTGCACAGGGTTTGCAAAATAAGGAAATATTCCAGTGCTCTTTGGAGATACTTGTCTTGAAATTGAAACGCCTCATAACTTTCGTATTACAAAGAAGATATAAATGATCCAACCCTTTCGTTTTATGTTTTTTCTCTTCTTCCTCCCTCCCTATTTT
Organism: Indri indri; assembly: GCA_004363605.1. Taxonomy (NCBI): domain Eukaryota; kingdom Metazoa; phylum Chordata; class Mammalia; order Primates; family Indriidae; genus Indri; species Indri indri. Next base: position 25,083 of record RJWJ010021753.1, on the reverse strand, counting down.
CTTTCCTTCCTTCCATCTTTCCTTCCTTTCGCTCAATCATTCATTCACTTATTCAGCAAATGTTTACTGAGCCATGACCATGCACAAGGCTACATGCTCTGAGCCACAGGGTTATAAACATGTAGACACTATTAGTCACCACCCTCAAAAACCACAGTAGGGCTCTGAGCCCCTACCATAGGAAAAAAAAAAAAACTATTGTGTATCTGGTATGTGCTAGGCATTTCACCTTGCATATGCACATGCATAATCCTTTTTCATTTTATTGTGGTAAATAATATGAGATTTACCCTCTTAATAAATGTTTAAGTGTACAATACAGTGTTGTTGAGTATAAGCACAATGTTGTACAGCAGATCTCTAGAACTTACTCATCTTGCAGAACTGAAACTTTACACCTGTTGAACAGAACCTCCCCAGTTCCCCTTCTCCCTAACCCCTGGCGATCACCATTCTACTCTCTGCTTCTATGCATCATCTTGTGCAATCCTTTCAACAACCCTGTGATGACTGACATCCCACTTTCAGCTGGAGAGACTAGGAAAATTGTAAAGGAAACAGTAATGCTAATTCTGGGCTTTAAAAGATGAGGAGAGTGGAGCATGTAGAATTGGAGGAAAGGCACATTCCAAGGCAGAAAACAGAAAGCTCTAGAAAAAGGGAGGACATTTCCCCAAAGCGGGTCTCGGTGAGATTGGTTGGAGCAGAAAGTGCACAACAGCAAAGAACAGAAGGTAGAGGGCCTTGAAGGCCATGCTCAAGTATTTAGCTCTTGTTCAGTGAGCCATGGGGCTCCCGACATGGAGCTCAGAGCTGAACTTCAGGAAATGTGTGGCGTGTAGGATGAATAGGAAAGGATGGAGGGAGAACTCAGGGTCAAGAAAACTGGGGAGGCCGGGCGCGGTGGCTCACGCCTGTAATCCTAGCACTCTGGGAGACCGAGGCGGGCGGATCACTCAAGGTCAGGAGTTCGAGACCAGCCTGAGCAAGAGCGACACCCCATCTCTACTAAAAAAAATAGAAAGAAATGATCTGGACAACTAAAAAAAAATATATATAGATAGATAGATAGATAGATAGATAGATAGATAGATAGATAGAAAAAGTTAGCTGGGCATGGTGGCGCATGCCTATAGTCCCAGCTACTCGGGAGGCTGAGGCAGAAGGATTGCTTGAGTCCGGGAGTTTGAGGTTGCTGTGAGCTAGGGTGATGCCACGGCACTCACTCTAGCCAGGGCAACAAAGCGAGACTCTGTCTCAACTAAAAAAAAAAAAAAAAAAAAAAAAGAAAACTGGGGAGAGGCTCTTAAATAACCTAAGAACTGGTGGTGAGGCTCTTCCAAGGCAAAGCTAGGCTAGCAGAGAGGAAGAATCATATAGTGAGATAAAAGTAGACACCATTTTTCAAAAAGGCATTAAAGAAGGGGAAAACTACACTTCAAAATAAATAGTTCTCATTTGGAACAATGGCAGCAATGGGCCTAGGATGTTTTCACTTAAACCTGTATTTGTTAGTGGTCAAGAGTCAATTCCGCTTATCTCCAGAACTAGGCCATTAGATTCCTCTACCCGGAGCCTCAATAATAAACGTTCTGTTCTTCCAAAAAGTCCAATGTCATTGAAAGAGCTAGAAAGATCAGAAACAGGATGGTTTGTTTTTTATGGTCAAAGTTTCATGCGCTATGTCAGAACTCATCCATTTCTTTCCCAGCTGACCCAACAGCCCAACTACCTGACCTTGGGAAGTTATTTTCTTCCTCTTTTCAGTAGAGTTCTAAAAATCGAAGTGTTCTTAGAATTGGAAAGACAAACCTAGGAATAAGGCTTGCAGCAAAGAAAGGGTAATCGATCTGTTCAAGAGTTCTCCTGCTAAGACTTGAATGGGAACAGCTAGAGGCACACCCCCTGAAGACTACAGCTTGTGCAGTGAAGGGGAAGGGAATGAATTTATCAGTACCTGTTACTCCTCCATACTGAGCTTGACAGTTGTGGATTTAACAATGAACAAGACAATCCCTGCCATCGGGGCATTCATGGACCTATTGAAAAATTACTTGAACACCCAATTTTGAAGGGAAACTTCAAACGTATGCAGTGAGATGAAAACTCAAGCAATCTCGTGATTTTCTGATCACTTTCTGATCAAAAATCCGATGGCCACTTAAAGCTGCAAATGCAGTACAAGTTCACTGATTGAGAAGTACAGTCTTGTGTAATAATACTCGAAGCTGCCAAATCATTTGAAATTAAGACTCTCTCCTCCTTCCCTGGAGGGCCTTCCTAGGAGTCCGCAGGGGCTGGAGGAAGGGGGAAGGAGTATGGTGGTGTCCTCCCCTACCTAAGCCCCCTCCCCCAGCTGGTTAACTACAGCTCTGATCCCCTCAAGGTTGGGGCAGGGCAGGGTCAGAGAAGTGTGGGTGGTAGGAAAGAAAGGTAAGGGTACCAGTAAAGGTCATACCTTCTATGTCTATCACAAGCAGGTTGGGCCTTGGGGATAGGAAGATGTCACAGCTGCTTTCTGGGGCAGTTCACTGGTGGGCGCCCACAGGCCAGGCCCTTGACCCAGGTAAATGCCCACTGATCTAGCATTCCTTGCTGCCTCCTCTGCCCCTAGGAATCCAGAAGTGTGACTTGGTCTTATCCTCTGTTGAGGCCACTCTCCCCTCTTGATAATGCTATTGAATAGGATATAAGATGACCCCACCTGCATTGCCAGATAAACTATTCTTTGTCCAGACAAGATCTGGGAGTGAAGGCCCATCCCCAGGCAGGAACAATTCTCATCCTCTGATATCCTGCCCGGCGGGGTAGAGGTGTGGGGGTCGGACACAGGCCTGTGTGTTCCCCTAAGTGCTCTCTGCATGGTCCATTGAAACTCCTCTTCCTTGAATAGGTGAAGGGGGAAGCTCCTCTCTCAGCTCTCCTCCCTGCATGGAGAAGAACTCCCAGCATAGCCACAGCTCTTTCCAAAGAAATCCCCATAAATTTCCCCTAAATCGCCACTCTCTCAACTCTATTATATCCTTGATATAACTGGGGGTTTGGCAAGCTGTGGTTTTCAACTTCTCTATAATTTCTGCCGTATGACCTAGAATCTCCCGTAGAATGTACGTTGTTGCACCAACTGAAACCTTCAATATAACATCTTGTTTAATTTTCAGTGACCAAATGGGCAATAAACTTCAGAATTTGTTAATAGCTTGGTAAGTGCTTAATGCTTCAATGCAAAGCCCTTGTAACAGAACAAATCCTCTTGCTTCCCATTCATTGAATCTCTGCCCCTTCCGTTCCCCATCCCAAGGGTGGGATGTTATCACTCAGTGCAAGGAGAGACCAACATGAAGCAGCATCCCACAACTAGGAGAGGAAGTGGTGCATATCGAGCCACTACAAAGAGCGCATGTGACCCCAAATCAAGGGCTGAGTAATCCAGGCCTCTTGGTGTGGGCTGAGAACAGTGAACAAGGTCAGGCTGTCATCTGGGAGAAAAGAAAGCTGATTAGAGATGACTAAGTTTCCTCCACCACAGTAAAGAAGAACCCCAGTCCTTTAACCAGTCCTTGGAGCAGAAAGTAAAAGAGGAAGGGGCAGAAGAGCCCACCTTGCGTAGATTGAACAAGTGAAAGAGAAAGGGGATGGCTTTGTTTCTGCCATTGAGAATTCCAGAGCTTCCTATCTGGCCAGGTTGTGTGCCATGAGTAGGTTACAGATGTGCCATAAGACCTTAAACCCATAAACCTCTAGGGCTTCCAGAGACCCTGGACGAGTCACCTCTGGCCATGAGTAGCCTTATTTGGAGCTGTTCAGAGGGTGGCCCAAGATGAGCGGGATGCATCTGCACACCCCGCAGTCCTTGTAGGCAGGAGCATCTTAAGCACCACTGAGCACTAAGGGCTCAGCCTCAACATGCTGAGCCCAGCCAAGGAGGAGCCCTTCCCCCCAGACAGCAGCTCAATGTGGAGACTCAATTGCTTCTCCTGGACAAGGGGCCCACAGAGCTTCTACAAGACTTTGTGTTTCTGGGGCCCAGGGCCCACAGTGCACAGCCGAAGGTGCCGCCTGTCTGTGTTGGGAAGGAGAGGAGGAGGAAGATCGAACTCCCGGTGGTGGCCTGCCCATATATTTGGACTTTCTGCCCATTTGTAATTGATGTGCCCTTTTAGTAGCATTCAAGCCATCTGCAGGGTGACTGTTCTAATGATATGTGAGAGTTCTGCATAGTAGAGCCACACTCTGATTTTGAAGTACTAGATATGAAAAAATTAATTAGATATGAAGAACATTTTCATTATCGCAGGAAATTTCAACTGTGAATTTGTCAATAAAAGAAAAGGATGGGCTGTTAGAGTCCTATACATAGTTTCTGCTATTATGATTTTTGGAATAGTTCTAAAACAATCCTTTTTTATGAACTCCTCATGCAAAGTTTCTCATTGACTGTGAAAATCCAGAATTTAAAGAGATCATTATTAAAAGCTTTTGATCAGGAATTGAGTGTAGCCCTTTCAAACATAAAACTTTATAGTAAAAAAAGTTATATTTCTAAAGTAAACTCTCATTAAAAAAATTGGCAATACTCTATTTAGATGTTTTATGCAAACATAATGTCAAATATCTTTCTCAACTTTTTACTTTCCTTGTAATTACAGGATGTAAAAAGATAGTGATTTTTTATACCATTGCCCATATAGATACCCCCAGCACCCCCTCAGTTAACCCACAGTGTGCTGTAAAAATGTTACCACTTTCTGCTATTGCTGCAAGACACAGCAGTAAGCCCCCACATTCCAGTACACCGTCTGATAACAACTGAGATAAGGGTCCTTCCAACATTCTTTTGAGTTTATTAAGAAAGCTTAGAAGGAAGTTCTCTTACAAGAAATCTGCATTAGCAACTTACATATTTTAAAGTTTTGGTTCTTTATCAAGAATATATCCCTTGTGTATAGTGTGCCAAGGACTGTTCCATAAGAAATGTGAACCTCGACCATGGATCTCTTTCTTTAAAATTCTGGCCTGAACCTCCTCTCCTCACTCTCGGGACCTTCTATCCCATGGGAGGACGTAAAACCACCTGGGCCCTGTGCTTTTGCAGGCATCTGATCTTGCCAAGTCATGTTTTCTTTTTTGTGTTTGATATTAAATTATCCTTTCTTTTTATTCACCTTACATGTAAAAAGGGGCAAATACGAGAAAATAAGATTATGTCAAGGATTGATTTAAAAAAAAAAAAAAGATTGATTTTTAAAGCGCAAACTTCCAGAGTTTGTTTTAAGGTTAGCACATATAATGCTAGCTTTTCAGTCAGCTGAGAATCAGGAAATTCACATGAACGCGATTCTGCGTATTGACTAAGAGCTACGGCTACCTCTGAGTGTGTCAAGTTCCTGGGCTACTTTTGACATGAAATTACACTTTTCTTGATATGTATAAATTAAATAAAATCTATACATCAGTCTGTTCTTGTGTTCAATTAATCTTTCCATGCCTCACATCTATAAAAACAGCATTTAAAGTTTGTGGGAAATAGAATTTTGGCCGTTTACAAAGCAAGCACTTTGCTTCTTTAACTCAGAATTCCGGAAATGCAATCGAGTTCTAGTATTGAAGTCACGTTTTCTTATTTCCTCACTTGCCGACTTTAAAAAAACAAAGACAATTTCATCTAAGTTGGGTAAATTCTTTGGCTAACTTCACCACTTTATCTTTAAAAACATGTTCTCTACTCTTTTTTTGTTGTTGTTGAGACAAAGTCTTGCTCTGTCACCCCAGGTAGAGGGCTGTGGTGTCATCATAGCTCACTGCAAACTCCTGGACTCAAGCAATCCTCCTGCCTCAGCCTCCCAAGTAGCTGGGACTACAGGCGCACTGGGCTAATTTTTTCTATTTTTAGTAGAGATGGGGTCTTACTCTTGCTCAGGCTGGTCTCCAACTCCTGAGCTCAAGTTATCCTCCCACCCCAGCCTCCCAGAGTGCTAGGATTACAGGCATGAGCCATCATGCCCAGCCTTCTATTCACTCTTCTAATTGGCTTGTAATATTTTATCTTTTTTCTTCTAGTCCTGTGCCACTGTAGAATGGGAAGATTGCTTGGAGGTTTTCAGAAAAGGCACCCTGAGAAGGAGTCAGGGCTGTTCACTCAGGCCAGTCCCCAGAAAGCCTCAATGAGTTTCTCCCGCCCAGTGATCGGTTGTTCACCTACTCCGTGGAGGCACAGGTACCCTCTATGCTGGTCATTACCACGACCCTGCACTGCAGGTGCTTAGCAATTGCCCAAGGACACATCTTTAGTGAGTAGGTGAGTGTGTCAGGAGTTACAACAAGATCTGTCTGATCTTGAACCTGAGCTCTTTCTACTCTGCCGTCACCTCTCGAACTTTAATGTGCTTAGGAATCACCTGAACATCTTAAAATGCAGATTCTGATTTAGCAGGTCTGAGGTGGAGCTGGAGATTTTGCATTTCGAATAAGCTCCTAGGTGAGGCCGCTGCTGTTCTTGCAAAGACCACACTGGAGCTAAAATGTACACATGGTCTTAACCAGGCCCCTCTGGGTACACTGGCATCAAGGAGGCAGCCCAGATAGAGCTGTCGAGGTTATCATTTACAGCTGATTTCTCCCTCTTTCGCTGACTGGCTTTGATCAGGGTTCCAATGGATGGCTAGCAAGAGCTAATTACAAACCCAACTAATTCACTGTGTCAGTTGTTATTCATTAACAAATTATGTTCCTGACAAACTGCTCTAGTGTGGTACCCTAAGTACTGTAATTAAAATCTTAGAAAGTTGCATGTGGGCCTAATTGATTTCCTTAATGTATTACTCAGACTAAACATTCCATTATTTTGTGTCTTGATGTTTATGAAGGGGCGGAACTGCTGCTGCCACCCAGGCGGCAGAGAGATCCATCTCTGGGTTAACAGGGGAGCTTTCCTGCTCTTGGGTCCGACTCGCTCCCCGGCAACACTGCCCCAGCATTCAAATGACAGCAGTGTTTCTCTCCACCAGAAATATTCACACAGAAAGGGATGGAGGGTAGTTTGACTTATGTGTATAATTGTGTTTCCTTCTTGGAAACTTTGGAAATTTGTGATGACTCCTTAGTGAATGCAAGGGAGAAATGAAGAGTTGCTGCCAAGACTGTCATGGTCCCATGTCCTACTGCTCCCCCTTTAACACTGAACACCACAGGACAGAACAGGAGAAGGCACTGGAGACAATATCTAAATGTCTGTGCTACATCTAAAGCCATGTGTGATCAGACACATCCACGTGTATTTGGCAAATGTGGAATGCTATGAGCAGCTGACATGTACACTGCAGGCCATTGAATTAGACTACATTTATTCACACGTTTATGTATTCAACAGCCTCTTAAAAAGCACCTAGCATAGGCCACACCCAACGTTAGGTTTCAAAAAACAAACAAAAAACGTGCAAAATAAGCACAGTTGTAATAGTGGCAAAACGGTTATGCATTATATGCCAGACACTGTTCTAAGAACTTTAAATATATTCACTTAATTCATTCTTGTTCAGTTTCTATGACGGAGGTACTCTTACTATCTGTATTTTACAAATGAGAAAACTGAGTCAAAGGGAACATAAGGAACTTGCCTAAGGTCACACAGCCAGGATTCAGGTCCAGTCTGGCTGCGAGCCCTTGCTTCAGTCACTATGCTATCCTGCCTCTCTTCAGTATAATAATGTTAAATAACGGCTTATGAGGATTTAGTATGTCCTTGTGAATAATTTTATACTCGCAGAAAACATAATTAAATAGGTACTGTCATTATTCCCATTTCATAGCTGAGGAAGAAACTGAGGCACAGAGAGGTTGTTTAACTTCCCAAAGTCTCATGGCTTATAAGTGGCAGAGTCAGTATTCAAGCTTAGGCCCAGAGCCTGTATTCTTAATCTCCCTGTATCTTATGTAGAACTAGCAGAGATCTGAGAAGTCATATAGGGATTTCAGGCCAGCAGAGTCCAACCAATTAAAATAATTAAACTCCAGGTATCCGTGCCCTAGATTTCCAGGGGATGAAACTGAGGCCCAGGTGGAAAGTATAGAACTGGGATGTGAAGCCGTGGCTGCCCTCAACCTTTGTATTATGACACCTCCTGCATTAACTCACGCTCAGCAGGGTGGACCACGCCTGTCTCAGGATAAACTTAACAGGATCGCTATACATTGCACGGTACGCTACACACTGTATGTCAGAGAAACTAAAATGTGCTTAATTTTAGAATGCCACTTTCATTTTTTATGAGGGCATACATCAAAAAATGCAAATTATGAAAGGCAGACATTTCTCACATTTTCCAAATTCTGAAAAAAAGGTGTCAGTTGTGAGGTCTTTTGGAAGAATTGGACTATTTTTCATTTGCTGGAACAGGGGGCAGGGCTTTCTCAATAGGTTATTTCTCATCTGCACCGACGCATTAAATGAGGTCTCCCGTTATCTGCTGGCCGCCCTGTGCACAATGTGCTTCATTAGTGTGTTCAAGCCCTTTCCTTGGTTCTCGTGTCACAACTTTTCATGACTGAATGCCATTACCCTTTGAGTCACTTCCTGTGTCCCTGGTTCACAGGCTTCCTCATCGCAAACTGCACTATTTCTGCTTCTCTTCGACAAGTGCCCTTGCATACACCCCAGCCCTGGCCTCCATATCACTTTGCTCCTAGATTTCTGCCCCAGCACCACGAATTCCTTTTCCTTTGATTTCTGTGGATGATCTGATTATGTGCCATCCTTGGCGAGCTCCTTCTTTCAGAAGTTTCTACTCGTGGTTAAGCATGTTTTCTCCCAGCTAAACCTTGTATCCTTTCATGGGAATGTCCTACTGGTAGAACAAACTGGCTTTTCATTCATCTCTTTTAACACATGATATTCTTCAACTGTTTTTTTAAAATGCATATATATATATATATATATAGCAGTCAGTACCACAAATATTTGTTTATATTATTAAGCAAAAATTAGATTTAAGTTCAAAGAATCATGTAAATATATTCATCCCGACAAATTCCATTATCAATTGTTACGCAGGACTTTGTAGTATTGATGATTTGGCTAATAAACATGCTGTCAGAAGTTAAAAACTGCTTCCGGGGTAATGCTCACTTTCAGTAAGAGAGTTCTTAAAAACACTTGAGAAAACTAGGGAACTCAGTTACATATTACAGATTTTTCCCTCTACACAGGCCACCATTTGTAAGCAAAGAGTCAACACAACTGTCAGAAAAGCTTCAACCATTCTCTCCAATTTATTTGATAAAAAAGAAAACACCTGGTTTAGGGTATGTGTTCGGAATATAGACTATTGTGAGGCGTGATGCTGGTACCTGGTCAAGACAAGATTTTTCTTTTCTTTTTTTCTTTTCTTTTCTTTTCTTTTCTTTTTGCTGGAACTGCCATTGGAATGTTGCTCACAGTTTTTATTTTGGAGAGGCCGAGAAAGCTTTCAGCATCTTTGGAACAAATTTATCTTCGGAAAATTATCAGGATTGGCCCTGTAGTTACATAAATATGTAGCAAGTACCCACCCACTGTCCTTGGCGATAGCAGTGAAGTCACCATAAATCAGAATGCTGATGTTGCAGATTAAAGTGCCAAGTGTTTTGCCCAGTGATGTAAGTGGGTATCTTTAGCCAGAACCATGCCCTTGAAGAGGGAGGGAAATGTTTTGCCCAAATGTGAATCTAGAGCAGGATCACTGGTATTTAAGTGACACTTAAAAATTAAATTTCACCAACCTTGTGAAATGTATTTTCAACTATTTGAGTGTATTTAAATTTTTTGATACACAGTTTTTTAAGACATTTTAAAAGCTATTTTATTTTTTTACATAGTATTCCAGTAAACACATGCCACAAATATATAACACTAACAAAAGTTTCTTATCCTTATCTTTATTGCATGTAATACTCTCCAATTTGCCTGTATATTCTATTTCACAGTCAGGTTTTTAACGCTGGTGATGTCTCATTGAATTCATACTATAATATGACCTGTTAATGGGTCATAATTTGTAGTTTGAAAAACACCAAACTATTGTGATTGCTTTATCTAGGGCTAGTGGCCAATTACATTCTAGGAGGGGAGTGGCAGGAAATGAGCAAGCCTTTGACTGAGCAAAAGGAGCGCCTTCTGCAATCTGTGCAATCCAAGAGGTCTGACTTCCTGGTGGTCAGGTGGCACTCTCCTCTGGAGTGCACCCATCAGTGCTTCTGTCATCTGTATACCAATCAATAATCTTTGGGTGGCTAATGTTATCTTTAAAAAAAAAAAACTAAGAGCTGTGATTACCAAATTAATTAAAGTTAGTTCATAGGCACCTTCTCCAGTTGCAGATCTGTGAGGACAGCAAGGGATGCAGGAGAAGCGGGTCACTTTGGGGCAAATGGCTGATAAACATGCCCAACAGAACAGATGTCAGGAACATGGGAGTGGTCCTTTGACTCCCAGAGTTCAATTGGTGAGGAAAACTCAGCGAAGGAAGGGTCTTCAAAGGATGGGGACTCAGAATCACTTACCTTTAGGTCATAAAAAGAAATATGACCTTATTTGGTAGTCCGAGGCTGGTGCGGCCTGGAAATCCATAGGTCACGTTTGAAATCGCAGCGTACAACAAGAAGGATTTTACTGACATTCCACTCCAGTTAAACATGAGTTAACTAAAACTCATGTTTTAGTTAAGAAGTAAACCCTTTCAGGATAATACTGTGGAAGAAAAGGAGGAAGGATTCCATCTGAGCCTAAGACATACCCACCGCTGAGTTTCAGATCTTTCTAGTGACTCAGACCAAGGGACACACCGTAATGGAATAACCCCTGAGGCAGGGGCCATCTGCATCTGGGGCTGTTTGGAAGGAAGCTAATGGAGAAGGCTTGAAAAGTGTCTAGGAGAGACGAAGATGGAGGGAAGGACATGGGATCCACTTTGTCTATCACTCCCCAGCCCAGCTCCATGACCTAGATCGGCTCTCTCTGGGCTGTAGGCAAAATCAGGAGATGTGAGGAAGTTGCTCACAGTGCACTGGACCTGAGGAATTAAGTATGGATCCAATGAAGAGGAGACTCAAGGGAGTGCAGAGCTGCTTAGGAGCTGGAGAGTCAGGGTCTGCATCTTGGGTATTGCTTGGAGAGTGCAGATGTTGGCACAAACATCAGCATTGTCACCCAAGGTCCTGGCATCAGTGACAGTAGTGATGCATGACTGCCCACGGGCTTTTCAAGTGGTAGACATGGATCCATTGAACAGCACTGGAGTGACTGAGGACAGCAGCTTCTGACATCTGCAGGAGAAGTGATCCTGTCTGCTCCTCCAGATGGCTGTTCCCCAGGGAGCATTACCATGAGACACAAGGAGCCATTGCTTTGTGTCTACTACCCTGGGCCCATGCACATGCTTCTTACTCACATTTCTTGTCACTGATCTTCCAAATGTGCCCCTTCTAGGACCTTGATTAACCAGTCAAACCATTTGCAACTGCCCAGAACTCTATGTATGTCACCACTCCAGGCCATTTTACCCTCCATATAAAGTGATGGCCAACTGCACTGTTCACAGCTTTGCCCACTTTCCCTTTGCCACTGTCTTTTAGGGCTACTGTTCTTCAGGGCCATATCTGGCTGCTTTACGCCCCTGATCTTATGATTCTAAGGGTCTGATATTCCCAGATGATGATGGCAGTGTCTATTGCATAATCGTTTCATGTCTTATGGCCAGGAACTCATTCTGTATTAGGACCCAAAACATACCAGGTAATGCTCTTCAGATGGAGAATATTTCTCTGCTGCAGAACTCTACTGGTGTGTACCATGACTCTTGTATTAGTGTTTGCCAGAAAATCCATACACGATCTTTATCCACAACAGATCCCTATAGCACCATTAGACCCACTGGTTTATATCCAGCCTGGACCTGCTGCAAAGCTCTGGGCTCTACCCATAGCTGGCAGTATACCCAAGTGCTGCTCTCCAAATCCAAAGCAGCTCACCAAGCACTGTGATTCTTTCTTAGTGGTAGGAGGTTGCGATGTGCAACTACTTGGCACTTGTCTCAAAGGGGATGTCCTGGTAAGTCCCAGACTACAGAACTTGTAAAAACTTCATTGATATGGCAAACCCTTTAATCTTTGCGGGGTTTGTCTCCCACCCTCTGGCACACATGTGTCTTATTAGAACATGCAGAATACTTGTCACTTCCTGCTCACCAGGTCCAGTTAGCATGATGTCACCAATGTAGAGGATCAGCATGATGTTCTCTGACATGCTATAATGATCAAGTTCCTGCAGACTACATTATGGCACCAACAAGATAATATACTTCTTTGTTGAGGCAGTGAATATATACACCTGTCCTTCCCACATACATGTGAATTTACTTTTGAGCCTCCTGTATAATGGGTATTAAAAATAATGCATTTACCAGATTAATAACCACATACCTTGTACCAGAGGCTGAGTTGATCTGCCCAAGAAAAACTCCACATTTCTCCACAGTGCCTTGGATTGAGGCCATCATTTGCCATGATCCTCTGACTTTTATAGAAGCCGTAAAGGTAAATCAAATGGGAATATGATGGGAACCACCATTCCTATACCCTTTAAGTCTTTAATGATGATACTAGCCTCTGCAATTCCTCCCAGGATAGGGTATTAGTTCTGAGTTATTATCTTGCTCAGAGAAAGATGCCTGAATGGGTTCCCACAGTTTCAGAGCCTTCCATTTGGTCCTTTCCTCCATAATGGCACACCATAGAATATGCCTTAGTATTGTCTGTTCAAGGAATAGAAGCAGGAAGCACTTGTCCACCCGCTGTCATCCCCACAGCTGGTCAGCACTGCCTGCTGAGTTTCAATCCCTCAACCCTTCCAGATTTTCCATGCATAAGAGCCCAGTAGCCACTGTATCAGAGATGGCCCAGGGGATAAGAACATGATGTAGCTGAAGTGAGGCACTATCAAAATATACTCGCACAAAACTAGTTGTCACTGCTGTCGTTAGAGTAAAAGGTGAGGCAAGGTGAAGTGAGGTGGTGTACGCAAGGTATCCTATATATATGGCACACTACCAATCCGTACTACTTACTGATTAATCATTGCCTCCCCCACCCCATCTAATTCATTACTGATTAATTGCTATCTCTAGAATAACATATCATTGGCTTGCTCAACTCTGAACTTGATGCCATCAAGTAAAGACTAAGCCTTCCACCAACTATCTTGGTCCTTAGAGGTTTCATATCCCTCCCCAAGTGCAAAAGGAAGTGATTGAAACTTCTCTGGTAGAGCATCAGAGCACCCGGAATGGGTGTATTCATTCTAACTGGGTTTATCCAACTGAAGAAGAAATCCGGTCAATTTCGCGTGACCCACAAAAAGCATAGAATACCATAAGCTCCCTTGAGGCATGTTAGATGAGGCAGGGTCTTGAAAGATAGAGTGTAGAACTAGCCTCTACATTCAATTATAAAATTTAAAAAGTAAAAATCTAATTTTCTCACTAGGTAAAAGGAATTCCATGGCAGGCAGCCTACTGTTGATGAAAAGTCCCTTCCCTTCACCAGCTACTTGGGAGAAATCCCCTGGCAACTGAATTAGGCCCTAGGCTAGGCAATTAGGTGAGCAATACAGCCCATGACAGAAGCTACTGGATTCCAAAAACAAAAACTGGGGAAGGAGTAGTGCCAGACCCTCAAGAGGAATCTTAGGAACTGTGGCTGGATCAAGACACAACAAGGTTGCAGTGCCAGTTCTCTGAATAACACAGAGAAGAGGAAGCTAAAAGATCTGCAGGAAGAGCCTCATTTAGGTAAAAATGATAATCCTTATGTTCAGAGAGCTTTATACTTCATGAAACTTTTGCCTCTAGGGTTTTCTTCTTTCGTTTTGATCTCAACTACAGGAGAACAGGGAGCCTACCTTGCAGTCTCCCCTTCTGATGTCCAAACTTGCAAATTTGCTCTTCTTCATTTTTTGGTCCTAAACCCTTTGAATAGGTAGGAAATTAACACTATGCTTCTAAAAGTGTCTGAAACAAATGGTCACTGCCGTTGTAAGCATTCTCTTCCTAGTCAGGCATAAAGCCTTCAACTCCTGAATCAAAAGTTGGTATGTTATCCCCTTGTTTTGCACATCTGTTTTTTCTAAATTTTCTATGATGAACATATACAGACAGTCCTTGCTTTGCACAGTTCCTGTGTGCATAAACTTCAGTTACCATGGTTTAAATAAGACCAGTGACCCAGCAACACAGTTCGAATTTCAGTTACCACAGTATATTAACTGTGAAACTTCACTGCTCGCTCTCGAGTACACAAATCACTACATAAATAACAGATGCACGTCGTGATCAGCAGCCAACCATGTCCCTCCTTCCACAGTCTGTCCAGGCTTGGTCCCTGCATATCTATTACCCAGTTCATTCACAGACAGCAAACTGAGTGGTTGTGCTGTCTTCTTGTCTCCCGGTGATAAACCCACACAACACTTTACAAAAACAGGTAATCCAAAGAGGCAATTGGCCAAGATGAAATGAGGCAAAGAAATGAGAAATGGTAACACTCAGAGCGAAATTCAAACCAAACATAAATGGAGTGATGGTAGAAAGAGCTGACTGTGGGAATGTGGACACGGCCTAGATCCGCAGCTGGAGAAGCTTAAGGAAGGTGAATTTACCGACACCAGTAAGGAAGTGATTGTGAAGAAAAAGATGAAGATGCTCCAAAGGAAGTGACATCGGCCAAAAAAAAAAAAAAAAAAACCCTCACATTAAAGGAACTCTCAGAGATATTTCATGACATTGAAAGCACAAAGGATAAAGTGTTGGCAGCTAATCCAAACTTAGAAAGGATATGACCGTTCACCAAGGCATAGAAAAATATGCTTACTCCATTTCGTAAGTTACAGGATAAGAGGGAGGTAAGCACCATTCAAACTATTTTTGACAGGTTTTTTACAAAGAAATGAAACACTTTAATTCTCAATGTCTCTAACATTTTAAATTACAGAGTACTAAATAAATGTGAGTTTTACTATTTTTTTTCATTGCCCTACATATTTATAATGGAGAGTAAGAGAGTTTTTAATGTTTTGACAAACATTTTTAAAGGTCGCAGGACAATCATAATTTTTCCCATGGATTATTAAAATCACTTTGCAGTTTCAGCTTGCATGGTCATTTCCATGGTTCCATACTAATGGCTAAAGTGGGGATCGCATGAAATAAAAAAGGTGTTTTTAATACATGTTTTTAAAAACTAACAAGGAGCACTAATGTTCTTCCCTCTACCTCCTATTCACTGGCTGCTTCTCCAAGATGAACTATATCCTTACATGGCAAATATTTGAGAACCGATCAGCTTCTGCATACACAAGAATCATAAATATCCAACTGCATAAATGGTGTATGTAAAATAATCCATTGCATTATTTTTTACCATTTTTTAGCATAACAGAGATGGAAAAGTAACTTATTTATTTAATCTATCATTCAAAAAATACATCATCCAAAATTTTTCAACTGAAATATTTTTTAAGTTCTCAATATATAAGGAAAAAAATTTTTCCCTAAAATTTTCTCTGAAATTTCAAGTATCAGAGTTCTGTCTTTGATGTTGCAATTCATTTTTTAATAGATATTTCAGCCTGGTGTTTTCCAGGACCTCAAAGCTTTCATGAAAAAATAAATGTATTAAATATCTTCTATGTCTGAGAACCTGTAATAGATTCTGGGAATACAGAAATACTGCAGATGCTTAATTTTCTGTCTAGTATCCTGTAAAATGTGGTGCTTCCAGTGACGCCTGGGAAATTTTGTCATTTTAAAGATGCTTTTGCTTAATTAGATTTTCCTGGTATTCTAGGAGCCAACCATTCACAGACTGTAGTTTTTAAGGGGTGATATTTTGACATTTCCTTAGTACAGTTCTTTTAGTAACAATATTTTGTATAAAAATTATTATCAGAGGTGTGTCATAACATTTATTTTTATTTTCAAATTACCTGGTAACCACTGTTAATAGTTTGATACACAAACACTAAGGTAACCAGTATTAGTAGTTTGATATATTTGCATTTGCAGTTTCCTCTGTGCTTACTACACACACACACGCATACATAGGTATGCACACACACACACACACAGACCCCATATGTACATACACATGTAAGAAATTGTATTTTTTCTTCTAAGAAAAACAGGATCATCCCGTAGACAAGTATCTGAAACTCACTTATTTACCTAACAGTATTATCACAAGTATCTCTCCAAATCAATGCATTATTATCTAACTATTTTTAATAGCTACAAAATATTTCAAAGTATAGAAAGATCATAATTTATCTAATGATAAATTATCTCACTACTTACGGATGTTTAATTTTTTCTGCTTTTTTTTTTGTTTTTTTTTTTTTTTTTTTGCCCCTATAAACAAGCCTGCAATAAACACCCAGGGTGTGCTTGCACACGCACGTGTATCTTTGTGGGTGGGCTTTGTAGCTGACTCTCCGACATTCACTCCCAGACAACTAGTCAAAGCCAAGAATAATTCCATCGCCTTGTTAGTGATTGGTGAGAAATGGACAAATGACCTGCTTCTGGCCAATGAATGTGAGGGGAAGTTGATCATGGAAGTTCTATGATGTGATGTATACAACTGATTCAAACACCTTCCTCCAGTCCAAAGATAAAAACAGAAATGAGCATGAAGAAACAGAGGGAAAGAGCCAGGGTCCTCAATGACATTTTGACACACCTGAATTAACCAACTTTAGAGTCTGCTCTGCTTTTCTGGTCTTCCTTTCAGGTGAGATATCCGTTTCTTATTGTTTAAGCCTATTTTGGTTTTCTGTTCATTATAGCAAAGAGCACATCCTAACAGATATACCTTATTGTAGTTTTATTTCCATGACAAAAATTTGCAAAAGGAGATTTGCCATATTATTATTGTATTTGAGTCTGACAGGTTACTATCCAAAAATATTGTAACAATGCATATTTCCACCAGCGATGGTATATGGGACTGCTGATATTCTCCATACTTTCACAAGAAAGAGAAATTGTCAATTATATGAGTCGCAATTCGGTTTCAAGTAATAGGTAACTAACCCAACATGATTTAAATTAAAAATTAAAATCTATTTGGTTCATATAATTGAACAGTCCAAGAGTAAATGTGGATTCAGATAGGGCTTGATTCATACTATATGTGGTATTGTTACCATGGAACAGAAGGAATTAATGCAGAGAAAGAAGAAAAACATATTGGAGTTTATTACATCAATGTTTTTAATTTTCCCCGATAGTATAAATGAAAAAAATATCATTTTTATTTTCATTTCCCTAACCTCTGCTGGTCAAAGTGGGATTTGAATACAAATCAACAGATCTAGAAATTCTTTTAGCAATATCCTATATTATATTCTCCTCATCAGCTCCATTTGAACTACAAAAAAGCAAGAAAGAAATAAAATACTGTCTATCAGATCTATGAAGATGACAAAGATTTGGAAATTCTGCCTGGGAAAACTTAGCGATATGTTAAATTTGTAAAGGCTACAAAATAATGTAACTTCTCAAGAACAATGAAGGGTTTAATTGTTGACTGTTATTGAGGAAGAGTCATTAAAAGATACTGAGCAGCTGGCAGAAGAGGAAAGAGATTGAATTGGAGGCAGAGGGAATCAGTTCAGTCACAACAATTATATTTCTCAACAGGAAAGTTATAACACAGGGATGGGTATAGTAGATCTATGTTGTTGGCGTGCTCTGTACCCTCCTCCAGCTTATGTGGTCCTGATGGAACTGTGAATAATGATGCCACCCTCCTCCCAACTCAAGAGCCATCCCATGACCCAGGCTGACCAATCAATGTGCCCCATCCTTCTGGTCATGGTGAATGGCTCCAAATGGGCATGTGATATGCATGGAGCCCATTAGAGTCCTCCTTAGGATTTTTTGCCAGAATATTCAGCATGGAATACCTCTCTTCCATTGGGGTTGATAACCTGGCATCTCTATGAAGCCAGTTGTACCCTGGAATTTCCAACTCATATGAGTCAGTAAATTTCCTATTTTGCCTGGGTGGATTACTGTTTTCCAACAAAAAGTTTTTAGCCAATATACTAGGTCACTCACAGGTCTGTTGTAGCTCCTTCTGAGTCTATTAATATGAGATGACTTATGTGCAGAAGGAGGATGGTCAGACGAAACCTCTGGAGATTGGTCACATCTCACCAGGGATTCCATGGTGAGTGTAATGAGAAGAAGAAGGAATGTAGGACTAGTGTGATTTTTACTTCAAATTCTGGGAAATGCATCCATTGCTCCCACATTCCTTAAATATGATTCCAAAACTCATAGGTGACAGACAGCTAAGTGATTTCCAGTGTGCGATGGATAAAGTTATAATCCTTCTTCCTTTATTTCATGAGAAATGAGAAGTTGATTCCTATTTACAATCATTCATATGAACCGGATTCTGGACCAAGTGTCAGCTGCTGTGTGATCAGTCAAAACAGTCCTTTCTAAAACTCATTCAGTTGAGGCAATATATCAGGATGTGAGTTAGAAGCAAAGCTATAATGAATCAAAACTAACTGCGGCCAAGTTAGTGCCTTTCTGAGAGCCTTTGTAACTTTCAGTTTCAAGGGAACAGAAAAAGGAGCTGAACTGAGCTCTGACCCTCAGGTATTTAGAATCTCATGGAAGGGGAATAACATCAAGCCATAAAATGAGTGGCCGCCATTTGTGGAGCTGCTTCTGCACACCACGCACGCTGCACATTTTATCCCATTTAATAATCCTTATAACTATTTTGTAAAGGAGGCATTTTTAACCCATGGATATTCACATGGGGAAACCGAGGCTCACAGAAATCAAGGTCTGCCTAGGGTCACCTAACTGGTACATGTACGATCTAGGAGTCATGCTCAGTTCTAGCTTGTCTGAGGCCTGTGCTCTTTCCCAAACTCCGCATTTTTCCCACAGCGTCATGTGGCCGGCTACAGCTGTGTTCATCACCAGCTTAAGGCACTCCTTCAAGAACTACACTTCCAGGCAAGGCCTCTGAAGGAATCAAATTGCACCCACAATCATTACAGTATTGCTTGGTCTTCTCTTCTAGAAGGGTGTTCTTCTGGAGGAACTGTTTACTGCTTCGAAATGCTCTCTTATTTATAATCTCAGTTCAAATGTTGTGTATATCCCAGTAAACAAACAGCTTTTTTTATTTTTTGCCACTGGCTTAACAGTGCATTATTGCCACTCACAATAAGTCATAATATGCTAATCTATGGTAAGTCACATGACACAATTTATATTACAGACATTGCCCTGATTATACATGTCCTTAACTGAAATGTTTACATGGTTGTGATGGAATCGATTTACTAATTTTGCAGTGTTCACAGATTTCCCCTCTCCCCCAGCCTGCCAGAGAGACCCTGTAATTACCTGCCCAGTTTTCCTCCTTAGGAGACATGAGAAAATAATAGAATTCCTCTAATTATTTTGTGCTTGTTTGTGCCTGTATAAATCTGACTCTTCTCCTAGATGAAATCACCTGGGACACAGCTTTAGAGCTCCACAGTGACACCCGTGAAAAGTTAACAGTACACCAGGCACAGAAGCACACGTGCCTGGTGGCAGGGCAAGATGGGATGATTCCTGGAGCCAGATCATCCCCGATGTGTTCCTTGCAGTGTATCGGGGGATTACATGAAATAATATACGTGAAATAATAATAACTGCAAAGCACTGTGCAAATGTGAGCAGGTGGTGTGTACAGTGGAGATTACCTTTTGCCAGGGGGTAATCATTTCAGTTTATATAACACTTTTCACTCCAGAAGCCCCAAACCCTTGTGAATATCATCCTATGAAATATCACTTGAAGTAAAATGCACATACATAAACAGAGTCTAGCAAATGGAGGCACCAATGATGATGACAATGACGAAGGTCTTAAATGAGAACAAACATTTTGACATGTCAGCTCTCAAGGATGTTGCCACTGTAGTCACAACACCTTCTGAGGGGAAAAATCAACTCTCAACATCAATATTCCCCATCAGGGTTGACTGTTTGGGGGAGGGGCGCAGGACGAGGGGAACAGAAGTGAGACAACATTTTAAAACATGAATTTTATTTTCCATAGCAATACATCAGAAAACTCATAAAACTCCACAACTCTTTCAAGAGTTTCTTTTTGTTTTCCAATGGTAACGGGAGAGAAAATAAGCCGTCATTATCGGAATGATCAAACGCAGAGAGGAAAGAGGCAGAGGTAAGTAAAACACCAATTACAGCGTTGCCAATCTGTGTGAATTGGGCTCCTTCCAAATGACAGTGCAAATGGATCTGAGGACAGGAGAAGGGGACGCGGAGGGGGCAGGGAAAAGAGAGCTGCCAAAATACAAGACAGGGAGGCTTAGAGAAATTGCCCCCTGGCGCTCTGGCAACAGTTGAATCAGGCAGATCCCCGTACGTTCCCATGCACCAATTCCATTGTGTGTGTTCACTTGCAGATTTGGCTTCTGGCTTGCTCTCTTTGTTTGGGTAGCTAGGCATGAAAAAGAATCATCTGCAACCAGAGCTCAACTTAATTCCCAATTCCTCTCTGGAAACTATCTGTTGGCATCATGAAATGCTCTGTGTAAAAGGCGAGGCTTTGACTGATCAAAAGTGGGATTCAGACCCTCCGTCAGAGTCTTTGTGGATAAAGCTAAGCCAATTCTCGGAAAGTGACAGAAGAGCCCTGCACCTCTGGCATAATTTGCATCGCCCCAGCGTCTCACTGTTCTCGCCAATGACAGACAGGAACCCCCGACAATTTTTCCCCTCTCCTTGCAAATGCAAGGATGGCGCAGCTGTTTTCTCACTATAAAATGCAGCCACTCCTCTCTCTCACTCCAGCCTACAGCAAAAGGTCAACTTACATTACTGATTGAACTACCATGTGTCATAGGAAGAAACACAAAAGAAATTCACCAAGAGAGGTTCTACAAATTTCTGATCATTTCCTCTACATCCCCGCATCTAAATCTGAGCATGGTGCTCAGTTGATAGCGAATGAACGTGGGACAAGAAATTTGGATAAAAATTGCATTGCCTGCTGTTTTCAGAAATCTTCATACAAGGTGATTTTAATGTCTGCCTTTTTTCCCAATGAGTCAGGGAAGCCACTGTATATAATTCATATAATTGCTTTAATTTGTATTGTGTACCTACTATGTTCAAGACACATTCTAGAGTGCTCTGAAAAACACAATAAAAATTGGCAGAAATAATGAGTGAATAGACTCTGGTAAATATAAAAGATTGAACACACAGATTTTCTTTTCCTTTCCCAAACCCCTCTAAAATGACAGAAAAAATTTAAGAATAAGAATAAAACATGAACCCATAAAAACAAACAGAAAAGGAAATGACAAGAGACAATAGACAGCTGCAAAATTTTGGAAATGGCAACCCAAGAGGGGAAGGGATACAGGAAAGGGAGTCACTCAGAAGAAGCAAACCAACTGGTGCCTTTGAATCATCAGGAAGTCTCAGAACTGAGGCTGCCAGGTGCCTCTGAAGGCAGGAGTGCCGCGTAGGGTTGAACACAGGACAACTGACCGAAAGTCTTTGTAGGGAAAGTGCAAACTCCCAGGTCCCCTCAATAGCCCTTTGTGGCCTGGCCGCCAACTCTGCCTGCTCCAGCAGAGCCCCAGAGGCATCCTCCCTGGAGATGCTGACACACAGGTATTCCAGACTTGGGAACACCAGACACAGCTGAGGCACCACAATTACAGGAGGAAACTAAGTGAAAAAAAATCACATAATAAACCAAAAGTCCAACCCAACTCCACCTCCTTCTTTATGTCAGTTCTCAGAAATACTGTATTGCCACTCAAGCTTAAAACTGCAGACAGGAGAGGGAAAACTACTCACGAAGCATTAGGAGTGAGAATGGCGTCATCTTCTCAGTAGCAACACTAACAGCTTGACCTTGATTTACTCTGATTCAATCCCACCTCCCACATAGCTCCACATACTTAGTTCTATGGCTTTTATTTCAAACACAGGTGCCCACAAAATATTGGTGTTTGCCTCTTAAAATATAGTATATCCATTTAGCCCCTTGTGACCAAAGAGATGTCCTCGGTTTTTCAGCCTAAAGAGAGATTAAGGAACTGCCTTAGCAAAGGAAAAGATCAGCATAAATTTTGCCCCTAGACCCTCTGTTTGGGTAGTAGTTTACTCTCAATTCCCTGTTCTCCTCTTTTGATTATAACCTAATTGGCAACTGTAGCAGCCAATCCCAGATATGTTCCTGATTCCTGCAATGTAGCCAAAGACTGATTTCATCACTCTCTCCCTTTTGTGCTGGTGATTGGAGGAGCAATTGGATCATGAGCTTGGTTTGATGATTAAATAAATGGCTTGGTGACATTTAGAGTGGCGGCTTTCCAGATCTGCAATCACCATAAAACTGCAGACACAAATAATGAACCTGGGGTGGAGTCATTGGATTCAGGGACCATGGATTTGATATTACCTCACCAGGGGAACATCAGCCTTGATTTCCCTTTCTTGGCTGTATTCAGGGGCTAGAAGCCAGCTCCTCAACAACTACGTAATGGAGACAAGAAGATGATGCACAGAAAGTCCACCACAGTTATGGAACTGACAGCAGCCAGCATGCTTGACATGTTCTGTAATTCTGTTGTTACAAGTGTCCATTTAATGGAGGAGGAGGAGGAGGAATAATCTCATCTTTTTAGGTGAGAAGAAGATGATCACATTTGCTTTCAGCAAACCAATGGAAAAGTCAATTCACATAATCTGAAGAGGAAAATGAGAACTTAATTTTTTCATATCAGGCAAAATTTAAGAGAGAAAATTCCTAGGGACTCGAATGGATACCCTCTGTCCTGCCTCTGGTTCCTGGATTTTGTGTTTAGACTTGGGCTTTCTGCTTTTTCTATTTTGCCCCTGGCAAGACTGGCCCCACTTCGCCCATGAGGAGGAAATTTGCACATTTCCAAGTTAAAATGTTGAGTGAACCAGAGAAGGTAGCATTATTAACTGAATGGCAATAAAGAAAAAGCAGCAATTGAGGGAAAGAAAATGATAAGTTTATTTGGAGGCATGGTCAATTTGAGATACCTTGCAGAACATTCAGATTGAGGTTCTTACGAGCACTGAAGATGTTGTTACAAGGTAACTAGAAAACTGGGATATGAGCTCAGGGGATCAATTTAGTCTGGTAGATTTGGAATTCATTTCATTAGAGAATAAAATTAAAGCAAAAATCTTGGATAAAACCATCAAAGGTTAAGAAGTGTTTAAAAAAAATAGAAGACTGTTTCAGTCCAAGTAAAGCTAGATTATGCTGCAGTAGCAAACAATGCCAAAATCTCAGTGACTTAATACATCAAAGGTTTAGTTCTGATTCATACTTTATGTCAAGAGTTGACTTTGAGAGGTGGGGCGTGGTGGCTCATGCCTGTAATCCTAGCACTTTGGGAGGTCAAGGTTGGGGATTGCTTGAGACCAGGAGTTTGAAAGCAGCCTAAGCAAGAGCAAGACCCTGTCTCTACAAAAAATAGAAAAATTAGTTGGGCGTGGTGATACGTGCCTGTAGTCCCAGCTACTCAGGAGGCTGAGGCAGGAGGATTGCTTGAGCCCAGGATTTGAGGCTGCAGTGAGCTATGATCGCACCACTGCACTGTAGCCTGGGCGACAGAGTGAGACTCTGTCTCTAAAATCAGACATAGGAAGAGGATCAGGAGAGCAAAAATCATGGATGACCAGAAGGAAAGAGAGAGTGAAGAAAGAAGCAAGTGATCAATGCAAACGTTTCTAATAGAAAGGTACCATGTACGGGAAGGCAGAGGGATTTAATGAGAAAGCCAGCTGGCTATCTCACAAGGGAAACCATAAGAGACGGCACTCATTTCCTCAGGGTCACAATTCCTTTGCCTCAGCCTAACCCTAATCCCACACCTAACCTAAATTATATATAGGGCTACTTTAGCCTGTTGCCACTGAACGTTCTAAATATCTAATTCCAAACTGTTATTGCAAAGCTCTTATTTTATTCTTATTAAGCAAACTTCTGCTTATGGTTTCACTTGCCTTGAATGTCTATCTTCAGTAAGTGAAAGTGTTAGTCATATAGACATAGAGCATTTCAGACTACATGCCAACTCAACTGCTCATTGGGTAAGTTTAAAACTCAGTATTCCAATTTTATACTTCAGCATAATGAACTTGGTATATATGAGTCTCCCACTACATGGTTCCACCCTTGATATGCAGACAAATGTAAGGCCTACAAGCCTGATGTGTAATATTTGATTTTCTATATTGAGCATTTACAAGTAAGGAAAAATCCAATAAAAGCAAATATCCTATTGAAGAGAGACAGAGGGAGGAATAAAAATGTGAAATCAAGAGGAGGATGAGCTGGATAATAAAGAATTAAGATGTAAATGAAATGGGAAAAAGAGAGACCATGAGTAGAAACTGCAATTTCAGAAACTCAAAGAGTTTGATGGCCTTTTTATTTTTGCTGAATTTAAACCAGGACTTCAATTGTTTACAGACTATAAAGTAAATGCAACTTGGTAAAAAATTTAAGTTAAGGTTATTGATGGTGGAATGAAAATACCAAACTAGAATACATATCAGAAGCCAAATATGTACCAGATTTTTCTATTTCTAAAAATAAGCATGCTAGAAATTGTTAAATAAATTATATTAGAACAAGATTATATATTATAGTATTATATACAACATACATTGTTATATAATGAATTATAATACAATGGAATACAATTCAGTCATCAAAACTAGATTGTTAGAGATTATTAAATGGCACAGGAAAAAAGATTGCCTCAACATAATGTTCAGCAGGTAAAACAACAGGACTTTTTAAAATGTGTGCATTATTTTACCAAATTTGATAACAGAAAAGACTGGAAGATCTCAAGAATAGATGTGGAAGTGGTAGTGTAATTATGGCTGATTTTTATTTTATTCTTTATACCTTCCTGTGATTTTCAATTTTTCTCTAATGAACTTGA